>JALPQI010007742.1:0-47248 GCA_025490895.1 Thaumatotibia leucotreta | reverse complement strand
ATAGAGGTCCTTAAATTGGGAAGATAAAGAAGTTCTAACATTCAAAAATTAAAAGTCATTCTGAGCATAATTTAACCATTTAATAAATTCGTTCCGTTTTTATAATTACTTAAAATTATTTTTGCGTAGTAAAGAACAAATCGATCAATGTGACAATAAAACCAGAAAACATTATTATTTGGCTTTAAAGTTATCTGATAATTGGGTCAAAATTCTTTTCGTTGTCTTATTTTGTGTCCCTAAAAAACGTGACACAGTTGTAATTCTTGTATGAGATGATGTTTTGTTTCTAATTTTTGATGTAAGTATGGATTAATATTTAGTGTGAAAAGAAATACAGGTGCACCGGATTTTTTTATATACTGAGTCGAAACAGCAACTAAAATCGTGACAGAGTGGTATGAAACAACACAACGTAATTTTTTTTGACACAAGTAACAATTATAGAACACAGCTTTTAGTCCCATCTTGTAGCCAGGTTTGGTCGCTCATAGCTGGCTTTCCTGTGAGAAAAATATTCCTGATTCGAAGTAGACTACTCAAAGAAGAAAGCGCTGAAACATACGTTTTAAATTCCATTACATTAATACCTATTAATGTGACGTTTTTTCTGATTGTTTCTTTAATTGTTAATAAAAAGGTAACTTTCTTTAATTATGTTTGTTGGTTAATTGTAAAAATTGCTGAAATGTCGTCTGTTAGTGCACTTTAAATATTTACAAAAAAAACGAATTCCAATTGATTAGAAGGTATCATTATTCCCAGATTTATTTTTAATTTACAATTACTGTTTTTTAGAATTCGGTCCCATCTGGTAGCCATATTTGATAGATAGCTACGAAATAAGAAACATGTTTTCCTATCTTGTCGCCAGCTACCAAAAGGGAACGATTCTCTTATCCTCCAGTGTGCGACGCTGATTTTATTTTTTCGTAAATTATTTCTATTTAAGATTGAGAGGCTGTCATTTCAAAAACTTTTATTAAAGTTATTATTCTTTTTGGTCGCAAGAAAATTGCTGTTCATGGGTGTATTTGAGATGCTGTATACTGTAGTGTAGTACGCGGAATCCTTTTCCAAAAAATATACTATACATTGCAGTTTGGAAAATACCTGACACAAAGATTAAACGCCAGCTACTTCCCACACGACTTCAGAATTTCCGTTTCATTACCAGTTTCAGGAATATTTTTCTTATTTAAAAGCCAGCTACCAAACCAGGCTACAAGATGGGGCTAAATAATTACCATTTTGTAGTCGGCTTAGAATCAGGAATATTTTACTCATTTGGAAGCCAGCCATGAGCTACGAAACATGGCTACAAGATGGAACTAAAGGTTGTTTTCTATAATTGTTAATTATCAGATAACTTTAAAGCCAAATAATATTGACTTGTGGTTTTATTGTAATATTGATTGATTTCATAATTTAATGATAAATGGGACTTAATCGTAATAATTGAACTCTACTAATCACTCACTTTGTATGAGGGGATACATTATTTTATAGATATTTCGATGTTGGTACTATGTTACTGAAAGTTCATCGTAATGGTTGTTAGACTCGGTCGTTCCCTTCCATCCTGTATAATTCTGCCGCCACGGCCGAAGTTTAAAAAAGTTTGCTTCTACTCTGCCGCTTGTAAAATCTGCCAAACTATTTTATTGACACCAAAAAAATTTTGTTTTTGCTGGCAAATCTGCCGCCCCTAAAATCTGCCGCTCTAGGCCATGGCCTACTTGGCCTACTGGTAAATCCGGCACTGGGTCTTAAGAAAAAAAAAGTGAATCCAGCCCGTAATTTGTTTTTTTTTTTTTATATTTTCATATACCGCAAAAACATAGGTGTAGTGTCCGACCTATTTTACAAACTTATTCACAACATATTTACTCTATAATATAAATACTCCAACAATGAACGAATTGAGAACCTCTTTTTTGATATCAGAAAAAAATAAACATGCCTGTACCTCCGTCAACAAACCACTTCTACTTTGTACGTACCAATAAAGTTGACTGACCAATCATGACCTTTATTCCAATGACAATAAAGTATACAAGTACTCAGTTACCGTGGCAATAGTAGGTACCTACTAATAAAAACTCTTAAATACTCATAAACAGACCTTATGCCTTTACATTAAGGTTCACAAATAATAAATTAATTTTATATGGACCCTCCGGTCTCCCCTTCTGATATCTCAGATATCTGTTTAATGTATTTGCGAATCAATTTATCTCTGCGGTGCCATTGAGATCGAATCTCTAGAGGTGTGGAGTTACTGATTTGCTTTGAGTTTTACTACTTTTGCTATAGACAATTGCATGCATACTTATGTTTCAGCATTCTTCTTGTTTGTCGCTACCCTCTTGACAGAGTGGTCGTGGCCGCCGAATCTTGAGTAGTGGCGAGCTTCACCACCCGGCGCCACTCTTCTCTCACAGCTGCGCGTCTAGTATTTTCGTGCACGGGCTGGTTTGCAGCAGATTTGACCAGGTCCGCGTGGTCTGTTCATTTCCGCATTTTTTTTTGTTTTTTTTTTTAGGGGCTACCTTTTAGCATTAAGGGGCTGGAAAGAAACTGCTGAAACGTTCAGTTACTTACGTATATGAAGATGAAGAACCCCACCTCTAATATTTTTTTCAGGATGGCTAAGATGGCGTTTTTTTACGCGCTAGTGCGATAAGTGGTTCATTTTACGTCAGGTCGAAATCTTCGAAGGGCCGTATGTACTGAAAACAGACTGAAAAACGTCGTACGATACAAGTGCGAAAACGAAATTCGTAACTCGTGTTATCGTGTCGATTTAACTCCCTTCGGTCGTTCTTTAATTTATCTTCACTCGTTTCGACCTTAAATTTTTTTCGCACTTGTATCGTAATTTACTATTTAGTGTCATCACTTTGTAGCGGGTTCTGCAACATATACATACTGTATCAAGTGTTATTACTGTAGTAGTAGAAGTAGTAGTAGTAAAACACTTTATTATGCAGAAAAACAAAAAAAAAACAATTATGACAAATAACTGTTAAGTAAATGCAACGGCGAACTTATCCTTAAGTGATCTCTTCCAGTTAACCTTTGAGCAGTTGAGGAGAACTTAGACACAGAAGGCAGACAAACTGCACAAAGCGATCAGAAAAAAAACCAGTACGTAATTAAAAAGCTCATCTATCATTTAAAAATTATTATTATGCGTTTTAAGGGACCTAAAGAATTTTATCCTCATTTAATAGTTATTATAAGGTAAATAATAAAAAATATGATGCACGCAATTTTATTTAAGATTAATTCATAACGTATCATTATATCTTATTGAAGTATTAACAACTTCTAATAAAAGTTTACTTAAAGGTGCGTTCAAACTAAAAGAGCATTCGCTGTTCTAACCTCCCACTCTATGAAATTTGATCGGTACACAAAACGTGATTGGTTGATTTCGTAGAGCGGGCGCTAGAACAGCGAATGCTCTTTTGGTTTAAACGCACCTTTAGACGCTGCAGCCATCATTCTAGACAATTACCGTATACATACAGGGTGATTACGGGGTCGTAATCCTAACTGTGAAAAACGTGTTAAGGTGGTCTTTCTGAATAAGGTTTCCCATGGAACAAATATGAATAGCACGAGAAAAAATTTACTTATTTCACACCAACCGGTGCGGAAGTGTTCATAACTTCCAGTCTCGTTTCATAATTATGTAAACACATTTACAAGGAATTAGCCTGGAGAAATGTAAACATATTAATGAACTCGAACTTAACAAGTCGTAAAAAAAATACGTTTGTTCATATAGGTCCCATGGGAAACATTGCTCAGAAAGACCATCTTAACACATTTTTCACAGTTGGGATCATGACCCCGTAATCATCCTGTATACCATTCTTGAGTTGAAAGTAAAAAAAGATAAACAAATATGATCCATATCATTTGACATCTTTGACACATATCGTGAAACACGATCGCAGGTATATTTTTACTAGTACGGTCAAATCGTACATTAAACTCGCAAAACATGTAGTAAAGCTGCATTTTTGGTATGTTATTTAGACACCATAGGGCAGTATAAAACCACATTTTGCAAGCAAAAAAAAGTTATGCTAGCTGCGTTATACGTGAAAAACTGTGAAATTTACTGTCTATTTTTAGTTTCTGATTTTTATAAAAAAAGCCTTATGTTTTTTGACATTATGTATCAGGTAACGTTTAAAGATGAATGAATTTGTAACAAGATGAGATAACATGCATTACCGTAGGTCTTATAGTTTCAGAGATTCGAGACTTCAAATAGTACCCTGTTTTGTAAACTAGATAAAATGTTGAGTTTTGCTAACGTTTTTGGTTTAATATCGCCTTACCTAATTATGCTACGAAAACCATGAAATAATTATCTTATAGCGCAATTAATATTCTTTCATTTAAGGGTAAAATCAGGTCAGTAAACTTTGTGATTGAAACTAAAAACGTGAAATTCAAAAAGCAGGAGGTCCGTTATCTAAGTTTTTCATACAAATCGCAAGTCGTGTTGCAAAGCTGCAATTTTAGTATATTATATAGGCCCTATAAGGACGTACAAAAATGCATATTACAAGAAAAACAAAATAGGAATTTCTGCATAGGACGAAAAAACTGAAAAAATATTGGACTTCTTTTACTTTTTGACGTTAAAAAAAAAACTATTATCTTTTTGATACTGATTGCTACAAAACTTAGAAAGAATATAAAATTTTAAAGGATTTGAGCTACCTTGCATTACCCTAAATTATATATGTCAGAAGGACAGCCGAGAACGGGGGAGCTACTGATCGTATCTACTTACAAAGGTGTATACTATGCATGGACGCACATAATTAAACACAAGGTAAATTACAATCTTTTATTATACTGGTTCACAAATGATAAACCTCTGTCGTAAGAAGAACCAGCAAGAAACTCAGACGGTCTTACATTTTCCAAACTTTAAATAATCACAGCAAGTACACACTTAAAACAAGACTATTTACAACACTATAAACTATACTGATAGAAAACGACTGGAGAGTTATAAGCTTGCGTCCATGCATCATTTACTCAACCCTGTAATGCTTTATTCCAACTCTAAATCAAGAATGAATCCCTGAATACTGCGCTAGTGACCTTTTATACCGTCAACTCCAAACTACCGTTTCATAGGCGGGTAGATACCAACATGACGTTTTTGTCTACCTACATGGACCAAGCAAAGAACATCTCAAGCAAAACATTGCTTATCGTTTTCTAGATTTTATAACTCTTAACAAATTAAATGTAAACATTGCAAATAAGACTATTCTTATTGTAAATAAGACTATTCAGACGTTCGATGACTCGACATGTCGTACACGTCTGCGCCAACTGAAGCATGTCTCCGACACGGCCATACTGACAAGACAAGCGTCCTCGCTTGTATCTGAAACAAACACGTACACCAGTAGTCTTTGTTACCACTCGGTCACTCCTGACCAAATTATCTGTCTACATAAAATCATCTCAACTCAAGAAAAATAATTTTAATCTTTGCAACTGAATTTAGGATCACTTATGGTCAATTAATTACCACCAATTTCAAATCTAGAGCAAACAAGTATCATCTGGCTTTCGTAGCCACATTTTACGTAAAACATTACAGAAAACTTTCGGAGGAACATAATGTCATTCGTGGCCTATTGGTTATCACATAACCACACACACTACGCGCATCCCCAAGGGATCGCTGATTCATCCCTATGACACTACGGTCTCTAAAACGCGACCTCCGCCAGAGCCTGTCGCGCACCGCGTACCCACGGACTACTCACAGGCAGACACAACGGGCTACGGCTACGATCAAGCCTCTGGTACGGTCGACCCATTCTGACCTCAATACATAATGGGATAGAAATGACTACTGTTAAATTTTACGAAATCAAATTGGAAACAATTTTACACACGACCATTTCACACTCCTCTTCTATAACCTGTTAGAGGATCGTAGGAACATCTTACAATCGTCCACATGATTCTATACACATCTACCACTGTAGCAAGGTACGCAGGTAAAACCACCAACTGTTATCAGAAATACTGTAAGCAAACTCGTCGTCCTCAGCAATGTACACAGAAAAACAATCTACAGTCATCAACATGTCACAAAACACCCGCTATCCGAGTAAAGTACACGGACACATCTATAACCTTCAGCGCAGTCACTGACTGACCTGAGTTTAACTGACTGACCTGAGTAAATAAAGTTTGCAAGAACACACTTTAATTCTTAACATCATTGTTGGCAAGCTCATCATCCACGACCTTAGCAAAGTACGCAGGAATACCATCTACAGTCACCATTAATACTGTAGGAACACTTCATCTACGACCTCAGCGAGGTACGCAGGAATACCATCTACAGTCACCATAATACTGTAGGCACACTTCATCCACGACCTCAGCTAGGTACGCAGGAACACTGTCTACAATCATCACATGATTGTACGAAAACCATCCACAGTCACCAAACTGTGGGCATACTCTGAAGCCAACTTATTACTTTGCCCAACATACGATTTACAACATTCGTCATCACGTTTGGGATTTTGACAAGACAGTCTTTAGGCAATTAACACCCCGGCTCATTTTTATCCCCAGAACGTAACGGTATACCAAAAATTCACATCTATCATCACGTCATCAAATATCACTCAGTTACATTTCTTGAAAACCAAGTTCAGTTTTACCAATTAAAAGTCAAAATGATTTAAACTAAAGAGTCAATCCCTCGACTCAAACAAAAACGTAAGTTACTCAACCAGGTTACACCATAACCATGCACCTAATTCCTGTCCATGGGCTTGTTAGGATCCAATAACCCATCAGAAGTTAACCATTTCAGCCGCGTAAGTGCTACTCCTCGCAAAGAGTATACTGCACATAAAAAGCAGTCCGTGTGCACCTTTTACATGCTCCGGAACTTCCGATGCGATTATTAGATCACGCTCAATCCATCGAACTTGCTCTCAGTCCATTGAAAGCTCAAATGACATAAGAACTCATTAAATTTAACAATTACCCTTTCCGCATTTAAAGTAGTTAATAGAAATAGAAAATTAAATGCCGTAATGCAGTATCATATTTTCTTTAGGTACTCATTTAATCAACTAAGGGAATTAAAATCAACTTCATTAACGTTTGAAACAGACTAGCAAGTCTGTCTATGTACTTACTACTTTACTAGCTAGTAACCGACATAGTTCTACAATAGTAAAAATGAAACACTTCACTTCAACAAAAACAACAAATGGGTTGCAGTACTCACAGCAGTTACAATACTCCAGATGCTACACCGAGTAATATTTAGAGTCTTAACAACCACCTCCATGGCTGTCGGACAATCAAAACGCATTGACACCATTGAACCAAACGCACGCCACTCACAATCGTGGCCGCACTGAGACGGAAAAATAGATCCGATTTACACCTACGACTACGAATGATAAAATGGTGTATGTAGTCCGAGAAAACTGAACCCAACAAAAATGTAAATAGTTTCATTCCACGATTGCAACTATACGATTGCCAACTATAATGACTAATTCTAGTACCCACCATTTTAATTGAACTAAGGTAGTCAAACTGAAACTATTGACGGTCCAAATAATAAGAAATGATTATCATCATCATCACCATAACCACCATCATCATCACAATAACCATCATCATCATCATAATAACCATCATCAACATCATAACCACCATCATGATCATAACAACCATCATCATCATAACCACCATCATCATCATAACCACCATCTTCATCATAACTACCATCATCATCATAATCATCATCCCATCATCTCCACCATCATCATCATCATCATCATCATCATCACCACCATCATCATCATCATCACTATCATCACTATCATCATCATCATCATCATCATCATCATCATCATCATCATCATCATCATCATCATCCTATATCAGAAATTGTTAAAATACATCTCAATGCGTTTAATAAAACTTGTCTTTAATAAACTTGCGTAATCGTGACATCGCTGTCTAATTTAGTTTTAATTTTGAATTTCTTGCTAAAGTTTTAACTCTATAGAATCGAAAGGGTAGAAGCCCTCGATGACTCAACAACATTAGCTCAGGGCTCAAATAGCTCAACAAAATGTGAACTCCTCACCGGATTGACAACGTGTCTACACCACGCGCTGCACCACGTGTTCACGGTAGGCAGCAGCGACACCAGTCATCAGCCTCTGGCACGCCGTCGGGACATGATGACAGCAATAACTTGCAGGCCGGCAGCTCGCTCCAATTCACCATGTTGAACTGTAATCATCAAATTGTACGGTATCAGTTTTATGACAGAGATATTTTGCACGCGAGCTCTCAACTTAACCTGATCACAAAAATAAAAAGTTGAGGTTAGGGTATTGGTATCTTTTGGTAACTTTGTATTAAAATAATAATGGGCTTCACTTTACTACAACCAAGTTAATCTCGCAAAGATTAAAACGTTTTTGTAAACACAAAAACTTCACGCTAAAAATAGAAATGTCAAACTGTTATTTCTTTAAATTAATGCTTCGAATTTTGCATTAAAACAATTGGAACGAAACCTGTCCTTGTACATCCGTTGCTCCAAAAGTAACTTCCGAAGACCTGGAGTCTTTATTCTCCTTCATTTCCTGGACGTTTCACAAGAAATTGTGGTAGTTTCATCGCAACAGCATAGTCATCCTGAACGGAACTTCTGGCTACTATGAACGCGTTGTTCTTGAAATTGAAACATTCTGAGCTCGTTTCATTGCCACAACATAGTCATCAGTGTCATCACGAACGAAATCATCACGAAACATTCTGTAACATAAATTTCACACGCATAGAAAACTTAAAAAAACAGGCATAAGAAATCTCTAATCAATTTTTGGTAGACCACAAAACTAAACCACGGGTTACTTGCCCGTATTTCAGAACTGGTAGTATTTCAAAAGTCAGAAAAGTAACAAGTATGAGCCATGATATTCTTTGAAATTATTCAAATTACTGTTTTTTTTTTTTGTGAAGTGGGTGGAGTACCTACCCACACGTATTGCAACAATAGAAATTCCATAAAAAAACTAACTTGATATCTCAAATTACGTCTCGAAACAGACTTTGCTTCAAAAGACACGAGTAATTTACACCTTACACCAAATAAAAAAGTAACGATAGTGCAACCTTACCGACTGTCGATGATTTCAAACCTCAACTCTTTACGTATGGTACATTTACCATGACCACTCATTGTAGGCGATTATTCAACATCCCGCTTTCTGATGTCAGAAGGACAGCCGAGAACGGGGGAGCTACTGATCGTATCTACTTACAAAGGTGTATACTATGCATGGACGCACATAATTAAACACAAGGTAAATTACAATCTTTTATTATACTGGTTCACAAATGATAAACCTCTGTCGTAAGAAGAACCAGCAAGAAACTCAGACGGTCTTACATTTTCCAAACTTTAAATAATCACAGCAAGTACACACTTAAAACAAGACTATTTACAACACTATAAACTATACTGATAGAAAACGACTGGAGAGTTATAAGCTTGCGTCCATGCATCATTTACTCAACCCTGTAATGCTTTATTCCAACTCTAAATCAAGAATGAATCCCTGAATACTGCGCTAGTGACCTTTTATACCGTCAACTCCAAACTACCGTTTCATAGGCGGGTAGATACCAACATGACGTTTTTGTCTACCTACATGGACCAAGCAAAGAACATCTCAAGCAAAACATTGCTTATCGTTTTCTAGATTTTATAACTCTTAACAAATTAAATGTAAACATTGCAAATAAGACTATTCTTATTGTAAATAAGACTATTCAGACGTTCGATGACTCGACATGTCGTACACGTCTGCGCCAACTGAAGCATGTCTCCGACATATAGATTTAGAGATACGACATTTCAAAATGTGCCCTTCATTAAGTTAAGAAAATAAATGCATGTTTTGAAGCCTCGTACACCCCCAACTATAAGACTTACAGTAATTGTTATCGGCTCAATTTGTTCCAAATTTAATGTAGTTATTATCTACAATTACTTTTTTTTTCTTAGCGCGAACGTTTTGCCAATATTTAGTGAATAGCTTTAACGTGACCTAAAATTTGTTTATGTTTTGATAAAAGGGCACTTTATGAAATGTCGTATCTCAAAATATATATAACTTACGGTGATGCAACGTAGCTCAAATCCTTTCAAATTTGATGTTCTTTCTTAGTTTTATAGCAATCAGTATTAAAAAGATAATAGATTTTTAGTTAAACGTCAAAAACTAAAAAAAGTGCGAATTTTTTTCCGTTTTTTACGTCCTTTGCCCAAATTATTTTTTTGTTTTTCTTTTAATATGCATTTTCGTATATATTTATACGGCCTTTATAATATACCAAAATTGCAGCTTTGCAACTCTACTTGCGATTTGTATGAAAAACTTAGATAGCGGGCCTCCTGCCTTTGGAATTTCGAGTTTATACTTTCAACTACAAAGTTCACTGACCTAATTTTACCCTTAAATTAAAGAATATTAAGTGCGCTATAAGGTCATTATTGCATGTTTTTCGTAGCATAATTAGGTGAGGTGATATTAAGTCGAAAACGTTAGCAAAACACAAAATTTTATCTAGTTTACAAAAAGGGGTACTTTTTAAAGTCTCGAATCTCTGAAACTATAAGACCTACGGTAATGCATGTTAGCTCAACTTGTTGGAAATTTATTAGTCTTTAAACGTTTATTTACATATGATATCAAAAAACGTAAAGTTTTTTAAATAAAAATCAGAAACTAAAAAATGGCCGTAAATTTCGCAGTTTTTCACGTACTACCCAGCTAGCACAACTTTTTTTTGCTTGCAAAATATGGTTTTATACTGTCCTATGGTGTCTAAACAACATACCAAAAATGCAGCGATACTACTTGATTTGCGAGTTTAGGGTAAAATTATGTACGATTTGACCGTACTATACGTTAATTCTAATAAATATCAATAATTTTAACAAAAAATGTATGTGCACGTAAGGTTTAAGGACTTTAGTTGCTGTTAAAACCAAGGTTGTTCTGAAAGTGCGTGATTATGAAATAAATGCAAGTTTGCTTGTTTAAATATTTTTTTTCACCTAAAGATCTAAAAATAAAAATACACACATGCAATACTGTAAACACCCAGATTTGTAATTGCCAATCCATCGACAAAGTCTCATCAACCAAATATCTTGGGATAATCCTTGATCAGCGGCTCTCCTGGCATTGATTATCTGAATGGAAGAATTAGGAAGCTGATATGGCTATTTAAAATTCGAAAACATGTCGCTTCTACTCACTTACTTACCCAGGTATACATCTCACTGGCTAAGTCTATTGTTATTTACTGCATTCCCACTTGGGGTGGAGCAAATAAAACAAAGCTCCTGGAGGTAGAAAGAGCACCAAGATGTCTAATTAAGGTTATTTTCTCTAAGCCCTACAGATATCCAACAGATGCATTGTATCAAGAATGTAACTTATTGTCTATAAGGAAACTATATATATTGAGAAGTGTTATAAGATTACACTCAACAATGAAGTATGATCCAGTCAATAGATGTTGTAGGAGAAAGCCTAAAGCTGCGAAAGTGCCCTCTGTTAATTCTAAATTTGCTAAACGACAATTTTGCTACCAATCTGCCAAGCTATATAACTATGTAAATGAACGAATAAACATCTATCCGCTGATGAATTAATATGTCTGTAAACAAAATATTACAAAGTGGTTAAAAACTTTATCGTATGCCGAAATTGAATCATTCATATAAAATGCACTCTCAACTTAAACACGCACACACACACACTCACACACTCACACACACGCGCACCCAAATGTTTACATACACACACAAATAAAATTAGGTTGGTGAGAATTATAATTATTAAATCAAATTTTGTTTTTTAAATTGTATGTTTGCTTTATTGTTTTGGCTTATATGCATGTATAAGCATAAAATAAATGTAAATTATAATTAAGATTTAGAAATTATGTATTAAACATAAATTTTATTTGGTTTGCAACCTTTAATGATTGAAGAGCGGAGCCTTCTAACACAAGTAATAATCTTACTTAAAAGAAGACTTCAGTTATTTGTAATTAGCAATGTGTTTATGGACCAATAAAATATTTTTCATTTTCATTTTTTCAAATATTGATCAAACGGGCTACTTACGTAATTTTAGTCGATAATTGCTCGACATGTTTCGATCCATTTAGAGGATCCTCATCATGGAGTACCCGCGACCAAAGGTTTGTTTACCTTTTTACTTTCAACTGAAAAATGGCGTAGGTGCTTCGCCTTTACATATTAATAGCCGTTTCGGCTTTTTACCGTTCCTCATAAAGATTTTAATTACGGATCATTGTCTTTTACACTTACCTATTTAAAAAAGCTATTCGATTTCCTACCGGTGTGTTTACTATCAATAATTACCTTAATTAAGCTATTAAACAGTTAATGCCTTTTATAATTACGTAAGTTAAAAGATCACCCATTATTAACCTTATTTGCGGTAAAAGGTCGAGCATGAATTTGTCGTAATTAAGAACATAATTCAAAAATAGAATTACTATTGTTCGATTGTTTCTGTCTGCACTTGACGATAAGGCGAAATTTATTTTTATTTTTATAATATCAAATAAACGCAGATAATGTAATAATAAAATAAACTTAGTTTATATTGCGGCAAAGCTCAGAATTGTTTCCATTGTAAGGGGGAGATGTGTGGTTGTCAAAGCAAGGGATTTGTTTAAAATATAATGGAATAAAGAAACGGTAAACTGGCAACACTGAGGGGAGCACTCGTTATAGCGCGTAGTGACGCTGCATGGTTTTGATCGTTTGTGTGGTTATTTGAGAAGTTAAATTAATTAAAGTGACAGTGGTTTCATACTTTTGTTTTGACCATATTTGGCAATGTTCGCCACGTAATCTTCGACCGACTTTTTGTATTTTTTTAAGACAAAATTTTCTGTTATAATGAAAATATAATGGCGAGGAGGCTAGAACATACGATTTTTTTTATTTGCCAATTCAAGGGTTAAAGAATGTATACTGACAGAGTTCTATATTATTCCATAAGGTAATTAACTGTATCTAGCTAATATGAATACGTTAGATCAGAATGAAGTATAGGTACTTAAGAAACCCACTTTCAGTTGTACGGTTACGGGCGTCTTCATTTTATATAAAACAAAACACGACTTTTAATTAAGAAAACTTGAATCAGTCGCAGCAATAGTCAAAGAAGAACAAGAATTTAAATCTAGAGTAGAAAAGCGTAACTAATTCGTAAAGGATGATCTTAACTAATGATCCAGAGCAATTTGAATTTAGTTTAATTTAGTTATACCTACTCGTAGTTACTTTGGTATATTTATAATTTGTACAAATAAATTTAATGATCTATCTATAAAATATTTAAGCTGTAATAAAAACCATAAACTATACCTACCTAATGTAAGTAATATAAATATACCTAAGTATCTTCCGTTGTCTGAATTACTTAATATTTTCACAATAAGATACCAAAAATACCTTAAAGATAGGTATTTATTCTAAATTTGTGTGAAACTTCGCAAATAAAAAAACCAACAATCGCAGTTAAAAAACATTTATCTTTTCAACAACGCAATAACCCATAATTTTGTCACAATCTCTTTAATTCTAAAATGAATAACGCTCTTCATAAAACATACAAAAACATAGTTTCACAAACATCAAACAGCGATCAAGATCAAACAATCACGCAACACGGAAAACTCCGTAGGCACCATTCAGAACGAATCACCGTACAAAATGATATTATTTGCAACGTAATCCGCGAACAACTACGAGATTGATACTACGCTGGGGTGATATTGACATTAATTTATATGGATACGGTTTAAAAATGTATAATGGGTAGTCGCCGACGCTAATAAAGTCCCTGGGGCGATGTGAATTTTTGGCAAGGAATAAATACATATTTCGAGAAGCAATTTTGCTTTATTGAGCTGGCAACCCAAGGTCGAAAATCGTATATTTTTAACAACTACAATTTCGCTAATATACAAAAGCAGTGACTGTAATCGACGTGACAAAATAAAGACCAGTTTGTTCTAGATTATCGATGGTTCCAAATTTTTCCGTTTGCTTGTGTAAGTTGGTAGCTCTGCAGAATTTGGCGGGAAAATTACGGGTGCGTTCGCGTGATGGATCGGCTAATTGCACGGGATGACGGGAGGCGTCGGATGGCAATTTTTTCGCCATTAGATACTCGCGTTCGGTCATTTTATTCGCACGGATTTTTTATCAAGATATTGCGGTTGTTGTCAAATGATGAGTGATGTGATAATTATTACGGTTGGATATTGCTCTGTAACTATTAAATGATTATTTTATTACAATCCGATACTGCGCTAATATAATAAAGTCAATAAAATAACTTATTATTGGTATGAGATTTTTATACAATTGAAAATATTTTAGGTTTGAACCTTTGTCATTGTGATTTACTTGGATACTTTTATATTCACATTTTTTTTATAAATGGCGCATTGATGCATCAATCGGTGTAATTTACAACTTTTAAGTCTCATAATATTAAATAGGTAGTGAGTTCGTATTTGAAAATAGCATAGTAAGAAATTTATGCTATTCAATATATTAATGTTATAGGAAGTACTTATTTATTATTATTACCTAATAGCAATCCCAAATAAAAAAACTACAAATCGACACGTTAGTCTTCCTACCCAATAACAATTTGATACGCCGTCAGTGACAAACGAATAATACGTTTATACTTATTAGGGTATTAATAAAAGAAATTATGCAAATAAGCTTTACAAAGCACGTGTCCATGTTGTATTTAACGCAAACTTTATTGTTAAATAGCGTGTAAATTTCCTATCCTTTTGTATATATTAATGGAAATAACTTTGTAATTTAACAGTATTCATAAAGGGTCTTATTGATATAAAGGTCATAAAGCAATATACGTCATTTTAGAATGGAACTACAAGTATTCGTCCAGCCGGTATGCATTCGAAGTCAACTGCGTGTATAATTTAAATAAACGGTTTGACGCTAATGCTTCCTAATTTGAATTTCTGTCGCGGTTTAGACATCTTTATTCGCCAAATTCGAAATTTAAATAATGGAACCATAGACAAATGAATGGAACATTTTCAACGCGTCAGTGATTGCATTCATATTTAAAATTGGTTACAAATGTTTGAATTGTACAAGTGACATGCCCAGCAATTAATTACTTAAAGTTTAATGTGATGAATTAGACGTAGGACGTAGATAATTCACGCTCTGATGTTGCATATTATGTTAAATGTTACATTTTAATCGTTAATTTAATTTAATCCATTTCATATTTCGTTATAATATATGACTAATACAATTATTAATTCAGCAGTATGACCAATTCTATATACCTATATTAGACAAGTATTTCGTAACTTTATGCTTTTATTGCATTGAAATTATTTCTAAGTGTATTACTTAGATGTATAATTATACAGTTGAAATGGTTATGGTTATGTAGTATATAACCATAACCATTTCAATCAACTGTTGTTCCAGGGATAAAATTGTTACAGTTGGCGGGAAAATGCTGATAAAACGTTGTAGTATTTAAGCGTCATCAATCGACCACAAAAAAATGAACGTATATGTAGATCCTTAGAAAGCTGTTTATTCAGGGACTTAGTACAAAACAGGACTGTTAACTAAGAAAATAACACAAAAAATTATTCCTGAAAAGGCTTCCACTCAGCTTGTGTCAAGTCATCTCTATGATTTCTTGACGCTGGTCTTCCGTGAAAGCCCTTCCAAGCGAATACCACTGGCACGCTGTACAATATTAATTAAATCCTAACTACTAAAACATAACACTTAGTTGGTTGACAATGAGAGGTTTTTTAAAACGGTAACCGTGTCATAAAAAAAAAACACCCACGTACAATAGGTGCGTCATTTTACACCGCAAGACTATCCACAATAATTGCCACGCGACACCGTCCCAATATCCCAAATCTTCCATAACCTCTAATTATCGCGGCCCCCGCTCCAGCGATAAATCAAACCGGTGAAATAGCGATCCCGCGGGGCCAGCCAACTGTCGCGCGACATAATAGGGTCTTTTATCGCGAGTAACGAGAGGCCATTGTAGTAGTAGAGTGTCGAAAAACACCTACGATTATTGGGATGAGTTTTTGAAACAAAAGCGTGATATATGGTATCGCACGTTTTGTGTTAAAGTTAATGATGTAGGTTTATAATTTATATGAATTTGTTTATTTTAGTTTGATTATGTTTGCAGGTGAAAAGGTTAAGAAAACCCCCTAGGTCGCATTTTATAAAGTTACATTTTACAATTTCGCTGTTTGCCTCTCTAACGCGTAATATGTGCGTACATATTAGCTAGAAAGAGAGGTAAACAGCAAAATTGTAAATTGTAACTTTATAAAACGTGACTCTGTTGTACGGAGTTGTAACCTTACCTACCCATATGGGTATGCCTATATAGGCATTTGTTTTGTTGTGTTTGTGTTCGCATTTTAAACATGTATTGTCTATTTGAATAGGTCATTACTACATACAACAGGTGACTTACCTACTTAAGTTTTTTACCTATAAGTACGTATAATTATTACAATTAAAGTTTGAGTCTCAAGTTAATGTTTTTAATTTTATTTCTCTAAAAATAATAATCGCGTCGGTCGTACAACATCAACTGTGTGTCAAACATAATAATGTACAGCAAGTATTTTCATTAAAATAAATCGTCGGCTGAGAATGCAATTGTGCTATACGCCACTTGCCTTGGTTTACAGGAGAGCGAAATGAAACAAAAAAAAATATTTCTTGATATGTCTTATCATTTTGCAATATTTAACTTAACTGACACTTTAGTATATTAATTTACTATTTTTTGTTATATACAATTAATGTTTAACTTATTATAGTCATGAGATATAAGTAGTTTTACAATTGCCATATCCATTTTGGTAAGAAAATGTTTAACTTGCTATGTATGATATGACACAAAGTTATGGATGTGTCACAAAATGTTAGTGCAATGTCAAGAAAGATAGACATTAAAAAGCAATTGTTTATGCAAATAAAAGTTATTTTACGACTAGATTTATTTCAAGTCAAGACGATAATTTATCTCAAATATGAAGACATACTTATTCACGTGAATATGGTGCCAATATTGATTCCCAATATTTATGTGAATCATACTTTCTTGTAAATAGGTACCATCTAATAGGTGACCTTCTCTATTTTGTGAAATGATAAGCTTTTGAACGATATCTAGTGCTAATGTCGATACCTATGAAATAATATCGATGAGAACAGCTTATAATATGTTTACTAATGAATGATAATTATATTAACGTTATTATTTCACATCAACTAATAAAATTACAGTTTAACTACACGCTCTATAAATTAAAAGACATGTCATATAATATGTACTTCAGGAACAGTGACCGAGGTCTCCTGTTTCCAGGACTTAAATAGCATGGCATGGCAGGAAAGCACGAGGTCGCTGGTTCGATTCCAGTACTGGTCATTGGGAGTTCGGTCACATTTTCTGTAGTATATGTCATTTCTTACAATTTATGGTTAGGTACTCGTAATTATACATATTATGTAGGTATTTATACCACCAACTTATTAAGATAAAAGCTTGAAGTATGAATGACACAAATCAGTATAAATCAAACCTACCTTCTTTATTGTCATTTATCAAAAGAGAGGGTAGGTAAAAAAAGTATCGAATCGATACAATCAAATCGATTAATGGATTATGTCACAAAAATGTTGATCGGTTAGTCGCTTGGCACACTGATAAATAGCTGTTAACCGTAAATTTGTGTCATGTCCGGACATGGCACAATATTGTGATCACCATGTATTGCGGTTTGAGGATATGGCACAAAAATGTATGTTTTTTTTAAGTTTAAAATAAGATTTTTTAAAAATCGATTACTGTTATAAGCTACAAAAAAAATATTCTATCAAGAACCATTAAAAACCGATTTTGCTTAAAAATGGATATGGCACAATTGCATTCTCACCCGACGAAATGTGTACTGTTTAGTAAAAACGACATTTAATTCGTATAAAGGTACAAGCCAATTCCATCCTTATGGTAAGCGACAAAGTAGAACATTTTTACTAAAACACTCGTAAATAAACGCTCCTAATAATATACCAATATTACTTATTTAAATGATTCAAATATAGATATTCCGCCTTGTTGTCAGGATAATTCAATTGGTAGACAACGTAAAATATTAAATATGTATTTTACGAGTACATGTACCTATGTATTAGAGTTCCTAAGTAGATTGCAAAATTATATTGATCTTAGCGACGCGACACCACCCTAACATTAAGCAAAACGGTCTACAAATTTTTAATTTACCGCTCTATTAATCGCAAATAAAAATTGACAATGCATTTTCTGACACACCCACACCACAGACAATCCAAACTTTTTTTTAATTAATTCGCCGCACGTGTCTCGTTTTCCCCGCGCATCCCATTAAAGACTCGGCGGGATTAGAGGAATCAATGAGGTTCGGTGTTGCCAGTTGTCATTCTGACTCCCCCGATTGATTCAACTGGTGTCTTTACAGATAGAATTTATCAATAATTGTCTGCCAGACTATATTTTTCTTATTGTAGACGTCATACCAAATACTGTCGAATAATTATGTGGAAGAGCACGGCAAGGTAATGATTATTTAACTAGGTAATTGTTTATTTTTATAGAAGAACAGCATGCAATCAGTTGCATTTTCTGTTTATATTCTTATCCTTAAGTATACTTTGGCTAGCTAGATCAAAATCTCCGACAGCGATTGAAATCAAAACTCCGATTCGGTTGAATTCGGACCATCGATGCATCTCGGAACTAAAACGTTGTAAGAGCATAATAAATGTCACTATTCTATGTCTTCCTCGAATGTGGTGGTATCTACGAGGCAATCTGACTCAAGTGTTTGCTCGCGGAGAGGGGTAATGCTCCAATCTAAGGAAGTTTAAGCAAATAAAGATGTGGTAGAGGAAATCGATCAAGTTGATAGCTACGGACATATTTTTATAATCTGGCAACAAGTTGTTACCATAAAGAGACGGCGAATTAAAAAAATGTAGGGTTGTAACTGTAACAATGTTGGCACCTAAACAAAATGTTATTACTTACAGCATGTTTAGCAGTAGTTAAAGTAGTTGTAGTTAAGGAAAAAGTATCTGACCTCTGAAATTTGTCACTGATATTAATGACTTTTCTTAATAATGAATTTTGACATGAGATTTTTATTGGATTTTATTTTCTTTAACTACTTCCTTAATTCATCGTTACGTTTACTTGTCTTAACTAATAATTAATTTTAGATTATACTAAAACCACTATAGTTTCCGAAAGGCGACCGGGGGCAATATTTAAGTCATTTCTTTATTATTGCACAGATTTAATACTCGTATAATTTAGTTTAGAACTGTTTACGACAAGAACCTTGCAGTAGACAATTGTTTATTAGGTTTTATAATATTTTGTTTACTTATAATATAAATTCATTAGCATTGTTGACTTGATAAACAGCCATATCTAAGAATATAAATTCTTTATCATCATTATTTATTAATAAAAAGTGCATGCGAAGTTCGCGTGTCACTCTCGAAGGTCTCAATTACATGAAATAAACTTTTTGCAAAAGCAAATATCTTAATAACCTTTATAATTAAATATAAAAATATTCCTTTGTTGTTCCGCCAAATATATAGCGGTTAAATGGGAAACATGCACACAAGATATGCTATTAAAGAATGGTAAACGGATGCCGCAGTAGTTAACTTATAATATTTATATTTGTGATAAAAATACTTTGGTCTGAACAGTGAAATCTGATTCAGAGCAATAAAGTTTTTGTTACAACTATTTTAAGGGTACAGGGTGTAAAGAGAATAAGGGCGAATTTATTTATGACTGTAATCATCTAATACATAATAAATAAGTATCTACATGTTTATAATTTTTGCAATGAAAATATCCATTACATAATAATTCTGATACCATATAATGTCATAATTGCTCAATTTATTTTTAAAATACATTTTTGCTGGGTAATAATTGAAAATTGAATTGCGCAGACATAATATACAGGTATACCACAATACTATATTTTATAAAAAAAAACTCAAAGGCGCCTACCCTTGTAAGGAATTGCATATATACCCGAGAAATTCGATCGGTGGGTGCTAAGACCGAGTGGCCGAGGGGTACAGGCATCAGCCGCGAAAGCTGAGTACGTGGGTTCGATCCCCACCTCGGACATTAGGTGATCTTGGTCGTTTTTCTTTGGTATATGACATCTAATATTTATAAAAAAAAACTCTTTAACTATATTTACACTCAGGGTCGCGTTTTATAAAGTTACAATTTACAATTTCGCTGTTTGCCTCTCTAACGCACGCACATATTGGCTAGAAAGAGAGGCAAACGGCAAAATTGTAAATTGTAACTTTATAAAACGCGACCCTGTTTATAATCTTACATGTTTTTTTTTTAATCCCACGTTTACATTACTTTGCTTTAAATTCGCTTTTGTATAGTGCGTTATGGTAAAATAATACGATTTCCTGATTGCGGAAAGACTTATTTCTGCTGTAGCCGTAGTATTTTATCTTACGTCATTAAAAAAACCATTACATCTTAACCGAAGACGCCTTGCATGCCTTTTTGCATACGAATTCAACGTTATCTTCACAAAGAAGAGTTACTACTATATAAAAGAAAGCTTTCAGAGGGATAAATAGACGGAAAGGTTACACCCTGTATAACATCGGTGGCTAACATTGCGCCTGAAAATATGTATTTATTTATTGTTAAAATACATGGAAAGCCAGCAGCGTTATACCTTTATTAAAGAAATTACTAGAAAATTACAGAGCCAATTACAAGTTCACACTTATACATTTTTTAAATTTAACTATTCTCTTTCTTTTTATAGCGCGATGCGTGAAAAAGTAGATTTAAAAATTCTTCAATAAATTATAGTTCAGTGTGCAACGTAAAAACTATACTAGTATCTATAATAGATGGCATTATTAAATTCTAAGTACGTACAGTAAAATAATTGATGGAAAAATATTTCTTTTTTTCTTCGTAAAAGCAAGTACTGCCATCATACAAACATAGAATTAATAGAACATGACTTGTAGCCACTATTACTAGAGTAGTTTCACATTTTTTTTAAGATATTGTTTTTGTTCAGTATTATACATTTTGCAGTCTAGTGAAGTGAAATTTACATTGTTCTTGTATTTAGAAAAAAATTTTTTGAAAGAAACAACCATTTTCTCCATCTTAGATTAAACACGGATCAAAATCGTTAACATATTTTTGAAACGAATTGCATATAGATACTAATAATATCCTACCTATCTCCCATGTGGACTCAATAATATATACTTACATTAAAACAACGTATTATTTTCATTTTATTAAACTTTATCAACAGTTGCACTATATTGCCCATTATAATCTGTTAAAGCCCAGCCACGACATTGGTCTAATGCCGCGGCCACGACATTGGTCTACGGCGACCGGCTTAGGGGAAAACCATACGTGCGAGAGGGAGTTCCCATATCAGCATCCCGCTCCAACTCATGGATTCGCTCGCCGCTGGTCGCCTTACGCTGCGGCCACGACTTTGGTCTCACTAAGGCGACCGGCGGCACTCAGGGTACTTAAACAAGTTGCCAATCGCAGCATTTGAAGTACGTTGCTTATTATTAGAGTTTTGAATCAAATAATACTCACGGTTTGGCTAAAAATCTATATCACATTCCTCGGTTTCAATAAAAGCCTCAGCAGTCAATAGAGTCCAAAACCAAAGTGGCCATATTTGGCTTCATATGCATTAGAGGGTTAACACACTGTACATACCTAGGCGATAAACAAAATCCTAGACAAAATGAGTATCAACACACTGTCGTATAAAAAGTCCAGTAATCTAGCCCTCATTACACTTGTATGCGTGTCGCAAAAACCGGCATTTCTCAAAAAGGCATAAGCGACGCCATTTTTATATAAAACTATCGTCTTTTCCGACATAAACAGCACACCCTTATTTGCAAAACACGAAATGTCGATAAGCTGACGTAACTACATTTAAAAACTCATTCAAATGTGCACCGTAACCTAATGACGCAAGGGTATATATTTGAATACTTTTTCCAGGGTGGTTAAGACGGATTATATTTAAAGACGCCCCTACTTGTTAAAACGTTAATCGAATCTGGACTAATGGGATTTCTTTCTTGGGGGACGCTAAAGGATTAATTTATATCAATTTAAATGCAGCACGGGGTGTTTCGTTTATTGGGGGCGATTGCGCTGATTGTTTTATTATTCGTGTGGACAGTTTTTTGATAAGCTTTTGTGTAAACTACTGGCAAATGCAATTTTGATTTTTTATAGGGAAACGGAACGGTGGCTTTGAAGAAAGTCATTGATGCAGTTTAGTTGATCCAGTAGCCGTACCTTGAGTTAGAAAGTAAAAGATACGTAAGGTTTTACTCGATACGTAAAGGTGCATTCAGACCAAACGAGCATTCGGTATTCTAACCCCCTACTCTACGAAATTTGATCATTACACGAAACGTGATTCGTTGATTTCGTACAGTGGGGGATAGAATAGCGAATGCTCGTTTGGTCTGCATGCACCTTTATGCATTCTATCTCGCTCGCACTGACATATTGGAGCAAGCGCTGCTTTACGTATCGAGTAAAACGTAACGTTACCGATGCTTGCAAAGTCATGCTACAGCTACTGTAACTCCTCCAGCTATGCTATTCTCTTATTCACACATTCGACGCTGCTAGTCAACGAACTCGACGATGAGACAGCCTTCACTTCGACGTAGAGCGCAGCGCTGCGAAAAACGGTATTCTAAACGTAGAACATCTCGTCGTCGAACTGTAGGCGGTAACTCTCGAAGCAGTGTAGTTTCAGCTCACACCGCATTCGTCGCCGAGCGCTAGTGTCGTTTAAAGTGCATTAGTGATTACCATTTTAGGCTCGACGCTGCCGCAGCGCTGACACAGCGCTGTTAGCAAGGCGGTTTAGGAGCTGCCGCTACGTTATTAAGCGCGTTTACCTTTTATCCATCCCAAAGGAAACTAACTACTGATTTCCTCTTCGCACATCTATCGGAGAACGTAACTTCTGTCGATTTAAAATTTATGGCCACTCTTTCGCACAGGCCATTTTTTTCGCACTAGTATCCTAATGTACTATTTCACGAAAGGTCCTTAACTGTAACATTTTCTTGCAATCGACCCACATGATCTATGACACCCATTTTGTATTTTTTTCAAACCATAATTATTAAGTTAAGACTGGTAGTCTTCAATCACAAGTGAACTGTCACAAGCGGTGTTTCCGGACCGATACGACCTTCAAACCTTCAAGAAAAGAGCATACTCCCACCTTAAAGGCCGGCAACGCATTTGCGACGCCTCTGGTGTTGCGGGTGTCTATGGGCGACGTTAATCGCTTTCCATCAGGCGATTCGTCTGTTCGTTTGCATATAGCATATAGCATAAAAAAAAATCAATTAAATTAGTCCAAGGAGGCTTGAACACACGACCATCGCTTATGCCGCGGCCACGACATTGGTCTACGGCGACCGGCTTAGCGGAAAACCATACGTGCGAGAGGGAGTACCCATATCGGCATCCCGCTCCAACTAATGGATTCGTTCGCCGCTGGCCGCCTTAGACCAATGTCGTGGCCGAGCCTTTATAGTTATTGTTAAGTGTTAAATAAGTCAATCAAGAGCCGTGTGGTGACGGCAGTAAGAATACATTTGTCACCACCCCAACTCCTCCTGCGGGTGTCGTAAGAGTCGACTAAGGGATTGAAGTGTCACTGACCATTTTTTTTGATAACGATTGATGATGGGCAGCAGCGTCATCATAGTGGACACATTATTGCGATCGCCAATCCGCTTGCCCAGCGTGGCGATTATGGGCATTTACCTCCTAATGAGTCTATACGCATAGTTAATAGGAGAGGCCTACGTCCAGCAGGACTATCATAAGCTGATGATGTGAAATAAGTCACTTTTTAGGGTTCCGTAGCCAAAATGGCAAAAACGGAACCCTTATAGATTCGTCATGTCCGTCTGTCCGTCTGTCCGTCTGTCCGTCTGTCACAGCCAATTTACTCGGAAACTATAAATGCTACAGTAACGAAATTTGGTAAGGGTATGTGTTGTATGAACCGCTACAAAATTATGATACTAAATTGTAAAAAAAACCATTGGGGTGGGGGCCCTCCATACATGTAACTGGGGGAAAAAAAAAAATTTTTAGTTGTATATAAGCGTGTGGGGTATTAATAGAAAGGTCTTTGAAAATGATATGAAGGTTTATACATTTCATTTTTATTTAAGCAAATTATTTTCGAGATATCAGCTCTCGAAGTATGAAAAATGTGTCCCCCCCCCCCTTTATTTTTTAAACTACGCGATATAAAATTCTAAAAAAAATGTATGTTATGCACATTAATAAATTCTATCAACGATTTTTGGTTTGATTAAATTACCTCCTATAGTTTTTGAAGTAGGTTGATTTAACTGTATTTTTTTAATAATAAATTGATAATGGTACGGAACCCTTTGCGCGCGAGTCCGACTCGCACTTGGCCGGTTTTTTTGTTGTTATTCTGTCACGTCAACCAGGAGACAACAATTGCATAGTTTGCTAAAAGAAAGTATCCTGCACTCTACTATCATGATTAGTAGGTCCCACCTTGAAAAGGCAACGTAACTATCAAGAAATTCTATGTTTTGTATATTATAATGCTATTAAACTGTGTTTTTAAGGCTGACCCAGGAGAATGTAACTATAGCAACGAGTGGCATAAAAAAGTGACTGTGATTCATATGTTTTTAAAACAACCTTTCGTCACATCAGCCTGTACACAGCAGTTTTTCCTACGGTTTGTTTGTCCCGCTCTAATGTATGTGGGACCCGCCACATGCGGATTAGAATAAAGACGAACTGTTGTGGAGGATTCCGCCTTTTACCACTTTTTACGGAGTTCGATAAGGCTTAATTGAATTTTGAAGTGGTAGGACTTTTGTAGATATGCAATGGCGCTCTTAGAAAGCAAGTGTGATGAAAAATTGTTAATACATAAGATAATGTTAATATATGTAACACAAAGTATGACCATCACAAGATTTTTGAGTTTCCGCAAAAACTGAACGTAAAATTTCAGTGGTGTCACTACACTACCATACTCTATAATATTATGATAATCAAAATGATAATTTTGTTTTAAAAACTAAATATATTGTAGGTACTTAATGTTTACAAAGTATAGTTTATTGATATTTCTGTTAGTTATTTATTTCACAGACGAGTTCTGGATAAAAATCAGATTTTTTTTTCACCCTCTTTGACCTTACTATTATTTATAATATCACGTCACGGTACCCGCGCGGAAAAATACTGTCCTCGTTTGTCAGTTTTCCGTCCACCGCTGCCAATTAGCCGTTGCTAAGCAACGCCATGGCGGATTAAACTCGACACTGCGACACTATTCCGGCCCCAAACTTAATAACAGAAATTCGGAGAATATTTAACGAATACTATGGCTTAATATTTTAATAAGTTTCATTCGTTGTATAAGAATTCATACGATACTTAACACTTTTGGCCTGCTATTTAATAGTAGATTACATTCCAAGGCCGTTTAAGTGGGAAATGTCTCGGAAGACGTGTAATTGTAGTCGACAAACGTGTGATCCGAGGCTTTCCCATTTAGCGGCCGAGGTGTGTGTAATATTTTTCTGCTCAACAGAGCCGGCATTTTCGGCAGAAAATTAACTTGTTGTTAACATACAATATTCGACGTCTATGGACGTTATTCAACCGAACGTGCTAACAGGTCTAAATGCATTACCTTCTTTTTCGTTTTTTCCAATTTTCCTGTCTAACGGTGAGTGGCAAATATTTGCATCTCTATCTTGCATATAAATTTGTTTCAAAACTTACAGGTATAAACTCGGCTTGATATGGACCCCTACATCCGTTATATACATCTACTCGTAGTACTCAAGTCTTAGTAAGAACTGAATTTGACATTTCCCAAAACCACACCACGAAAACTTCGGCCCTACCGCGAACTTCGAAATCCGCAAATTTCGAGGATTTGTCTCTCTCACTCTAATGACGCCTTCGTTGGAGTGACAAAGAAAAATCCACGAAATTTACGAATTTCGATTTTCGCGGTAGTAGACCTTGTCTGCTGACAATGTTTCACGACTTTATGATGCTTCTGAGATTTACGAATATACTAAACTTAAGATATTCTTAACATTGTGTATGTACAACATTGTTTCGCCTTTTTGCCAGCCTTTATTTAACTTGCAGTGTTTGAAAAAGAATAAAGCTGAGTAAAGTCTTTGTTTACCCGATGCCAGCGATTTACTAAGGACACGAAAAAAAATATTTTTAGTACAGATGGTGCCTTTTTTAGGCAAAAGTGCGAGAATTGGGTAATTTTACGTCAGGTCCAAAACTTCGGAGCGCCATCTGTACTAAAAAACGTCGTACGAGACACGTGCAAAAAGTAAATTCGTAACTCCGGAATCCCGGCGAGGGCATTATTTGGGCATTTTCGCGAGAAGAGATCAAAAAAAAATTTTTTTTAAGGTAGGTAAATTTAATGTTTTTCCTACTCAGAATAACGAGTTCTTTCAATCTAGGAGAAAAGAAGTACAAGAAAAAAATGGTCCTACATTTTTCATACATTTTACATGCTCTCCACTTTGTATCCGCTGTACAAAGTGTTTGAAAAACGGTTACGTAATAGAAACAAAAATTTGGGACACACTTCTTCTTCTAGTAGGATCGAAAGAGCTCGTGATTCTGACAGGAAAAACATAAAATTTACCTGTTTCAGAAAAATAAGTTTTTGTATTTCTTCTCGCGAAAATGCCCGTTTGTGTATTTATTTATCACAAATATTTGTTCTTTGGTCATGGCTGTCTATGTATTTAAGTATCTATAATTATGTATCTATCTATTATATATATCGTCACCTGGTACCCACATCACAAGCCTTAATTGTGAATGTCCTAAAAATATTTACTTATTTATTTATATTTACATAATACATTTTTGTAGATAATAATACCATTATCAATGTAACTATCAATACATTAAAAACTGAATACCTATATTTTTCCTAAAAATATATCTAGCTTCAATCGACAAAACGCCGTTATGCGTTACCGCCATATTTTCATTTAAAAAACGTTGGCAGCGTAAACGCGCAAAACAGAGTAAAACGCAGGTGCACGCAAACGGGCGCAGTTTTGTTAATAGTTTAATCTGCGCCGATCACCGCCCAGCCGCATGGAATAACTACTGCTGAATATTTTACCATCGCCCGACCCCTACCATGAGAACACAGATGTCATATTATATACCATAGATCAAGCAAACGTATCTACTTAGCGTGTCAAATGAACTCAGTGAAATCCACTGAGTTGCCCGTCTTTACAGCAGTCTTTGCAGTTTTCGGGCGTCAAATTTTGTAAGTTGAAGTGAACAAAAACATTAATAATACCTCCTTAAGTAATATTAATAGCAACAACACAAAAAAATATGAATACTCAAGGGCCTGAGACATATTTAAAATCATAGGCAAGTAACAACTTCAGTACAAAATCTGACACGCTCGGCCGCCATACAAATTAATGAACTTGTTTCTTCTACCCAAATCTAATTCTGTGCATGAGAATCATGAGATCATGGGCCCGTTTCTCGAAAGCTTGTAACTTGTAATACAAGTGGAAGTCTCTTTTTATCGCCATTAATTAGTTAATTAGTTATTCTGTCCAACGACTTGAGGCCGTCGAAAAAGGCGTCAGTTAAAAAAACCGTAGGCGCGTATTTTGTATTATTGCTCATAAAAAAAATGTCGCCTTTTTCACTGCCAGAAGTCGTTACAATATTTAACTGCGTAAAACAGAAATTATGACGTTAAATTTTGTTTTCATTAAAGGCTTCTATGTAATTTTTTTGCAAACGACCCTGGTACGTAAAGCAGGGTCGCGTTTTATAAACTTACATTTTATAAAGTTAACGCACGCATATAATATACGCATATTGGCTAGAAAGAGAGGCAAACAGCGAAATTGTAAATTGTAACTTTATAAAACGCGACCCAAGCCTCCGCGCTCGCTCCAATAAATAACTAAGTGCGAGTGTGATAGAAAGGTACTTGAAAACTAATTGTACGGTGTGCTTACTATTAAGGTGCATTCAGACCAAACGAGCATTCGCTATTCTATCCCCCGCTCTACAAAATTAACTAATCACGTTTTGTGTAACGATCGAATTTGTGTAACGATCGTAGAGTGGGGGGATAGAATAGCGAATGCTTGTTTGGTCTGAATGCACCTTTAGCTGTCGCAGTGACCTTAATGCGGATTTACTTTGTAAACCTCTCGATCGCACTAATACACAAACTTCGAAATCCGCAAATTTCGGGCATCTCTGATACTTTACTGCACAATATACAAATAGATACACATAATCATAAAAAAGCAACTGAGAAAAAAACTAAATATTATATAACAAACTATAACTATATAACAAAACTAAATTAAATTACTAACTAAAAACTTATAAAATATCCCTACAAAGTACACTTAAATAAATAAAAAAAGGAATCTCTTATAATCTGCATATTTTCAAGACCGATAAAAACGTTATTTTAGCACCATCTTGCGGGTGGACTTGCTCAATAATTGTTTGGTACGTTATTCGTTTATTGTGTCTCTATCACACTTAATTACTACAGAATTACCTGTTAAAAGTGTTAACCCTTAGTAAGGTCCGGCAGTGCGAATATCCGCAAACACAACTCATTCCAATAGGCCATAGGTAGTCGTCAAAACAAACTTTTTGTGTTCCCAGCAGATTAATGTATCGACTAGCTTTTTACACCGAATCGTTTTCCGATATGTTTATTACACGAGCTAGCGATTTTCAATCACTTAGCCGATTGTGACTGACGGGTATCAATTTATTTAAACTTTCACTAGTGTTTTAATAGTACATTACATCAGAGGCCGGGAAAAGGAGGATAGGTAACGAGTACGTGAATCCGTTTTTACGCCGAGGCATGTATAGTTAGTTTTCTTTTCTCAAACATACAAAGAAATACAATGTTGTCAAAATTAAAAAAAAAAGTTACTTTGCAGTTCTAGGCCTGAAAAGTGTTATGAAATTTTGTCAGCCTCCGTAGCCTAGTTGGTAGTGACCCTGCCTACGAAGCTGGAGGTTCCGGGTTCGAATCCCGGCGAGGGCATTATTTGTGTATTTATTTATCACAAATATTTGTTCCTTGGTCATGGTTGTCTATGTATTTAAGTATCTATATGTATCTATCTATTATATATATCGTCGCCTGGTACCCACATCACAAGCCTTCATTGATCTTACCGTGGGACTAGGTTGATTTGTGTAAGATGTCCCAAGATATTTATGTATATTTATATTTATATTTATATTCCATTTCCATCTTAGTGAGTTACTGCGCCCCAAAAGCAATACTTCCGAGTCTATTTTAAGGAGTTATGCCACCGTACTTAATGGGAGATATAAAAAAAAATTCTATGGATAGCCAACTCTTTGCATATTTTTTCATTTGCCGCCTATTTCTACTGCTAACCTGGTTGGCTAGAGTATTTATCCCACGAAGGGAATTTTATATGTATTGCACATGACAATCGCGAGGAGATACTAGCATTTAGTTGATTTTGTTATTATTATTTATAATTAGTTTTGACATTTAATATTGTTGACGTAGGATTGATTAAATGGCACATTTTTAAACTTATCTATATTTTTTAATTTTTTATTACATCATGTTCTTCTTCTTCTTCTACCTAGCGCTATGCCGGCCTCTGCCAGAGTCCGCTTTCCTGCTACATTTCCTCCACTTTGCGCGATCCTGGGCATCTACTATAAAGATAAACCCATTCACACTCACATTATTACATCAGGTTATTCAAATTAATTAATTATCTATACTGACGATCATAATATTAATTCACGTAGATTAGTTTAAGACAATTTATAGTGTAATTTTATATTATGAGAATAAATATCTAAATCTATATCAGTCTGTTATGGCATATTACAGATTACAGTTTTGGTTTCCATAGAAATTAAATCGTTTGACTTTACTGCTTGTACGTTTTATTTTAATTTTTCAGTCTATAAGTAATTTTATCTATGGCAAGCTAGTTATTCAATCCAACTTAGAAATAACGACAAATAACGACACAAGTTAGTTAGTTATTTGTAAGATGTATGATATTAAAAAAAATAAGTCCCGCCAAATCTCTTTCCGGTTCTTCTCGGGTCAGGGTTGTAGGGTAGAACCGGAAGTAGTTTTAAGTTTATGTGTAACTTAGACCATAGCAATCAAAAGAAATTGTTCATGTTCCATTCCAATTTGAATAAAGAATTAACTTTGACTTTGACAAAATAAAAATATTAAAAAGATACTAGGTATAAAACGTAATAAATATAAGGGCCTCGACAAAGAGTACGATTTTGTACCGTTTGGCGTAGAAATTAGATTCATTGTGCCCCAACGCACGCAAATTGTTTCCTGAGATCGCGAAATGTTTGGTTGACGTAACTAAAGACCGAAGAGCTGGCGACTTCCTCGCACAACGCATCAGTATTGCGATGCAGCGAGGAAATGCCGCTAGCATACTCGGTACAATGTCACAAGGGCCAATCTTAGATATGGGCTAAGTTAAGTAGATTAGTTAGATTTAATCTATGTACCTACATAAATTGTAGTTTTGAAAATGAATATATGAAAAAAAAAGAAGATAGGTATTTCAAAAAAAATTTTCTTATAAAATATCGTCGATTGAACGTTTCCCGAATCTGATATTTGATAACAATGATAATCTTGAAGGGAATATTTAATCGAATCGGTAATACGAGATCGAATAAGGTGCAAATAGGCCTGAGGTGGTAACTCGATAGCGCCATCTAACGGAAGTGTCTAAAGATATCATTTACAAGGAAATTGGATTGGAGATTTATTATAAATGTTATTTACATTATATATATTGACCGTTTGGTGACGGCAGTAAGAATACATTTGTCACCACCCCAACTCCTCCTGCGGGTGTCGTAAGAGTCGACTAAGGGATTGAAGATAAAAGATTGATGATGGGCAGCAGCGTCATCATAGTGGACACATTACTGCGATCGCCAATCCGCTTGCTCAGCGTGGCGATTATGGGCATTTACCTCCTAATGCGTCCATACGCATAAATAAAAGGAGAGACCTACGTCCAGCAGTGGACTGCCTACGAAGCTGTAGGTTTCGGGTTCGAATCTCGGCGAGGGCATTATTTGTGTATTTATTCATCACAAATATTTGTTCCTTGGCATGACCATGTTTTGCTGTCTATGTTTTTAAGTATTTATATGTATCTATCTATTATATAAATATATCGTCGCCTGGTGGTACCCACATCACATTTTGAATTTACCGTGGGACTAGGTCGATTTGTATAAGATGTCCTAAGATATTTATTATTATTATTTACTACTGTTCACTACAAATAGAATATATTATTGTTGTTCATAATAACAAGCTACCCTATGAACAGAATGAACCGCTGGATGGTAATTAAGGGCAGCCATTACGGAGGTGTGTAGCTGGACAATTACTGCCGTAAATTGGGCCGCGAATATTTAATAATAATTGGCTTGGCTTTGTTTAACCGGCCTGCGTACCGTCAGCAAAGAGATATACAATTAAATCGGGTTAAAGAATATTGATTTCTCAAAACATATGTTACATTTCACATATCGAGAAAAAGTAGACAAAACTAGTTTCTCTTCCGAGCATTAATAAAAATAAATTGAACTATGAAATAGGTACACTTACCTATCTATCCCCTTACACCTAAAACTTGCGAGTCGTATACGACTACACTATACGCGGTGTACCGCGTGTATTTTTGATATTAAATTTATCATATAAAAATTCTTATGTAATAAGTAATATTAGTTTTGATTAAAATTTAACATTTGTTTAACTGAAAAACTCCGACTATTTTTTTTATATAAAATTATTTTTCATATAAAAGCGTGTGATTTTATACGGGCGAATAATTAATCCAGCTATAATATCTAATCCTACGAATCGTATAAGATAATCATTTCATTAAATTTTGTTGTTAATTAAATAAATAATAATAAATAAATATCTTGGGACATCTTACACAAATCGACCTAGTCCCACGGTAAGCTCAATTAAGGCTTGTGATGTGGGTACCAGGCGACGATATATATAATAGATAGATACATATAAATAGATACCTACTTAAATACATACACAACCATGACCAAGGAACAAATATTTGTGATAAATGAATACACAAATAATGCCCTCGCCGGGATTCGAACCCGGAACCTCCAGCTTCGTAGGCAGGGTCACTACCAACTAGGCTACGGAGGCTGACGCATTAGGTGTAATTATTTATCTAAAGTGCAACCCAGCAGCAATGTATGCCGTCCAACTGACGATGACGTCACAATCGTATGACGCGTCATACGAGGACGTTTAGATACCTACTTATGTCTACGTTAATTAATGTGACTATCAGTGGATGCAATACATTGCGTGCTCAATTATTTTGTATGAAAAAAAAACATGATTACAACTGTGCTTGTCAAAGCTGTCAATATCTATCAGATTATTTTATGTGACTGATTAGTGTGCCAATTAAGCCGCGTTTCCACTAAGTGTTCTGAGCGAGCATTGTTCGTGGGCTGACAAACGAACATTTTGCTATGGGAAATCCTGTTTTCATCTGCTGAAGAACGAACTAGGTAATGCTCGCACAGAAGACTAGGTGAAAATGCGGCTTTACATACTGCCAATGTGTTTCACGACGTGTCAAGTCGTCAAATACTATGAAAAGTCTTATACTTGTTCACAGTTTTTTAGGGTAATACGGAACCCTTATAGGTTTGCCATGTCCGCCTGTCCGCAGCATAGCTCAGTAGCTGTTAATACAAAAAATCTGCAATTTGGTACAGGTATACCTACATATTAATCATGCCAACAAAGTGGTAGAATAAAAATAATAAAAAAATTCTGTTACCTCCCCAATTGGTGAAGTGGGGACGTTTTTTTTTCTGTAATCCTATAATGTGGGGTATCATTGAATAGGTATCTTAAAAAGAATAAGGGTCTTGAAAGAAAGTTTTTTTCTAAAGTCAATATTTTCGGAGATGATCGCTCCTGAAGAAAAAAATATTGTGTCCGTAACCTCCCTCTAACTTTTGATCCGTAGGTCCAAAAAATATATGAAATATGTTTCCTTGTTATATTATTTCTTGGAACAATGTTTAGTGTGAGGGGGGGGAGGCACTTGCCCCCCCCCCCCCCCCCCCTCACACTGGATCCGCGCCTGTAAGAGTCGACTAAGGGATGGAAGTGTCACTGACAATACTATAGAAGATTGATGATGGGCAGCAGCGGGATCATAGACACATTACTGCGATCGCCAATCCGCTTGCCCAGCGTCGCGATTATGGGCATTTACCTCCTAATGCGTCTATACCACGTATAGTTAATATAGGCCTACGTCCAGCAGTGGACTGAAATAGACTGATGTGTGATTTGTGTGTCAGCCTACGTAGCCTAGTTGGTAGTGACCCTACCTACGAAGCTGGAGGTTCCGGGTTCGAATCCCGGCGAGGTCATTATTTGTGTATTTATTTATCACAATTCACAAATATTTGTTCCTTGGTCATGGCTGTCTATGTATTTAAGTACCTATATGCATCTATCTATTATATACATCGGCGCCTAGTACCCACATCACAAGCCTTAATTGAGCTTACCGTGGGACTAGGTTGATTTGTGTAAGATGTCCCAAGATATTGATTTTATTTTAATTTTATATATTAGCAAATCGATATCGGTATCTTGATCCGTTTTGCTGACGGTCCCGGTCGTTAAGCCGGTTATAGCCGGTTATGCGGGCGGTATAATGGCGTCGTTTGCACGGTTATAATTGGCCGATAACGCGGGTAATAGACAACTCAATTTGCATCTAGACGCGGCTATGTAAAGGTAATACATAGGCTTCGGTCTGTTTTATTATACAGGGTACAGGGAGTAATCGTTAAAAGTGGCCAGGAGATAATTTCGTTATTATAACACATAAATATCATTAAATTTCTAGTTGATATCAAAAGTTCGTTAAATTGTTTATTAATTAATTGGTGAATCATTTGTTAATGCTGAAATCCCTAGGCTGCATAAATCAGTAAAGGGTGTCCCGAAAATAACGTAAGATTTAAATTTAATGAAAATGCACACTTTTTCAGACGGATTTCTATTTTATTTCCTAACATATAAAGTACACAGAATAGCGTTAAGTATTATAATAGCAAATCACCCTGCCCCAAGCCCTGGTGACCTAGACGAAAAACTGTTTTGTCTCACTTTTGTGGCCGTTTTCCATTCGTTTCAGTGAATCCCAAATATTGCGATTTAACGTAATTGATTTGTTTTTATGGGGTTATTTATAGTCAAACTTCTATATCAGTAAGCTCTCGATCACCCATGGTTTGAAGGAGGTGATTCCACACTGCAGCAACGAAATTCAGCCGAATTTATGCAAATTTCATAGAACATTTGAACAAAAGAGTTTTATGTCACAGCAAAGCCTTCGAAGTAATTTCTCAGCGTGCTTTACCATACTAAACCCTATTCTTTGGACTTTATGATTAAATCAAGAACAAATAAATCTAACAAGAAATAAGTATTTTTCTTCGATTTGAAATCTTGCGTCATTTTTGGGACACCTTTATTTCAATTGCGTACTAAGTGTAGGGAGGGTCTGAAGTTTATGTTTGAAATATTTCTGTTTTTATTGTAAAAAGTTATAAATATAATTTTACTCATTGAGTAACAAATAAAATTTTCCAAATTAAATTCGAATTTAGGCTTTGACATAAAGTTCCCATGTCGAATACTAATACCAATACTATGTCGACCACTGGTACCTAAGATCAAAATTTAACTATTTCACCCCTTCATAAGCCGTTTGACAAAGAAACTGATTAATGTTCATTTGAAAAGCGCAACATTTTAAATATAATTACATTTTAAACCCACTGACTGCGATCGGTAATCCGGCGCAGGTGTTTGGTGCCCCTTATTATATTATATTTAAAAGAGCAGGTATCAATGAAACATAGACATATAAATAGACATATCATCAGGGCCCGTAATTTTCATGCCATTGACATCAATTTGACGTCACGCTCCATTTAGGGTGATCCGAAATAGTTTTTTGTTAATTATTAATCATCAGTCGTCAATCATTTTAATCATGTACAAATGACTTCAAAAGTAGTATATTTACACGTGAAATAAATAACACCTACTTGACCGATTCCTTCAAAATCCCAGCGTGATCAAAATGGCAAAAACAGAACCCTTATAAATTCGTCATGTCCGTCCGTCCGTCTGTCACAGCTGATTTACTCGAAGACTATAAATGCTACAGTAAAGAAATTTGATAAGGATATTTGTTGTAAACCGCTACATAATTATGATACTATATTGTAAAAAAATAATTGGGGTTTGGGCTACAATACATGTAAGTGAGGAGTAGAATTTTTAGAATTATAACTAACGTGAGACTCAAACATATTTAAATATTTATTTGGGATACCTTCCTAACAAAACAATCATACAAAGGAAGGAAATACTTCTCAGGCAGTGGCGTAGGGATAGAACCGGCGTAGATTATTTATTTTGTCTCTTGTCTTCATTCTGAAAATATTTGTAATGAATAACTAGCTTAATTTGCAAATTTTGTATGTACATCCACCCTTAAAATTTATTGTCTGTGGTTTAGTAATTTTTCTTTGGTGGGTAGTTTTGTACTTATCTTTCTTATTTTGATGGAGGTAGATCTATCAAATTTCCTCCATTGTCAGTCATCCGCAGACCACGAACCCTGTAAAGTGTTCGAAACGTCGGAATGAAGTTAAAATTAGTTAATATACGCGAGTTTATCCGTTTTCATAGTTTTATTACTATTATATTACATTATGAACAGTAACATGGCAAATTGCATGGAAATACGTGTAAATAATTAAAGTTTATTTTTCAGGTTACTATAGGAGACCCGCCACAGTGGTCACGCGTTCATAGAACAGCGCTTAAAATTCAAAAGTCGCAATAAAAGTCTAACAAACAGTACGTAATGTTTTATTAAGATTGTATTTGATCTGTAATAAGTGAAATACAGTCTTTAGATAAAGAACCCTTCTTTTTTTTGAGGTTAAGTTTGTAAACCAGTTATGTATGGATCGGATGTCAGCAAAAATCTATTGAGCAAATCAGTGTTACTTGTTATTCTTGAAATTTTGGGGGTATTATGTTGCCTAAAATAATTTATATCTTTGTCTTTTGCCTCAGCGGCCTCTTCCCCGTCATCTCATCTCATCATCTACGGGCAAAATAGAATATTCTATGAACGCAGAACCGTGAATACCTATTTTTTTTTCAGCATTAGAAGCTTTAGCTAATTGAAGCCAAAGATCAAAAAATACCGGCCAAGAGCATGTCGGTCCATGCTCAGTATAGGGTTCCGTAGTTATTAAAAAACGGTAGGGCCGATTAGGTACGTTCGAAATAGTTTTATTTTAAATAATTTTTTCTATAATCCCACTATTAATGTTTTTTCTCATATTGTTTGGACCCACGGATCAAAAGTTAGAGGGGGGAACTCATTTATTTTTATTTTGGGCGGTTATCTCGGAAAATATTTACATTAGATAAAAACTTTCTTTTGAGACCCTTATTATTTTTAAGAGACCTATGCAATGATAGCCCACACTATAGGATTAAAACCAAACATAAAAATAATTATACTTATTTGTCCATAAATTTCAATTTCGTAAAAAGGCTACCGCCATGACCTTCGGCAATCTTCGGTAGAATGATCACTTGCCCACGATAAAGCACATTTTAGGCTACAAAACGATATATGAATCATTAAGGGACTCGAAGGGTTTCTAAACTAAAAGCTTGGAAATATCTTTCAAATTGAAATCGTCGTTGATTGTTTTAATGGCTCGCGTAAAATAAATATTATAAGAAAAAAACGGCAGAGAAAATAATAAAATGTAATTAAAAATGATAGAACATACCCTTATGTACCTCCATTTAAATAATTATGGTTATCACTAAACTACTCACGTAGATAATCAATTTTAAAGGGACGGGTAAATTTTGCACTTTTAGTTAACGCGTCCAAGTGTCAAGCAGTATGATAACTTTGAAAGCTTATACCAAGGATGTTTATTCCGACACATGCCAAGTATTTTATGTTTTCAAAAACTATCAAGTCTAAAGTACCCTCCTTGCTAAAAAAAACATTCAAAGCAGATCTTCACTTTATTTGAATTTTGGCTACTACCGTGACGTCTGTGCCGCCGGGTGAATCCAAAAAACCGATCACTGATAATAACAAACTCTTTCACCGATTTTTGGTTTGATTAATTTATCTCTTATAGTTATTGAGATTTACCTGTAATTTTGGGTTATTATGTACATTGGAGACGCTGGCTGAAATATTTGTTTTTATTTAAAAAAAATGGCCCCTACAAAAAAACGGAACGAAATTATTTGACAACTAGATTTCCTTTATAAATAAACTCAAAAATGTTCTTCTAGCAAAGTGCACGTTGGTGATCTATTTACACAATGTCGGGGGCTTAAGACCGTCGTTTCGACATTAGGGTGCATTTAATCTACGACACCTGTAACAACGAGCATTTTGCAAGTGCACTATGCGTGACTATTTTTATCTGAAGACACAAAGTGACACGTGATTTGCGTGCACGTGAAAGTCAAATATAATTGGCAACATTGAGGATGTTGTAAGCTGTTGAGTTGTTTAGACTATGTATGGAAGCGCTTGAATAATTATTTTTGTTTTTTATTTGTCTCCCAGGTGACAACCCCTTGTAGTCTAGTAATAAAATAATTTATAACAATAAATCAAACATTTGGGATAAAATAAACAGTGACAGATAGTCTATTATAAGTATTTTTTATACACTAACTTGTACTGAAGCCGTACCGCTAACTGCAAAATCGGCAAATTTCCAGGATTCGTCTCTGTCAATCTAATAACCCCTTCTTTGGAGTGACAGAGACAAATCTTCGAAGTTTAAAGCAATTCGAAGTTCGTAGTAGGCCTGTGTCTGCATACTGTTCGTAGTAGGCCTGTGTCTACAAACGAATGCATTTTATGATGCTACGGAAAGCGTGTAGCACGTTTCAACGTAGCAGGTGCTACGAGGGCATCTTAGATGCGCATGAGTTGATTTTCTTTCACACACTAGCATCATGCTAAGATGAGGCCATTTCGTGGCATACACGATTTTATTTGTATTTTTTCGTTCCTGTATTTTGCTATTTTAAAGTTCGTTCGTTCAAGTTCAAGTAAAGGTACTTTTAGACCAAACGAGCATTCGCTCATTCTATCTCCCACTCTACGAAATCACGTTTTGTGTACCGAACGAATTTCGTAGAGTGGGAGATAGAATGAGCGAATACTCGTTAGGTCTAAATGCACCTTAACAGAAATAGCGAGCAGCACCGTGTTTCATCTAAACTTATTTTGATTTCTATATCGTTATATTCTTTGTTGTTCTAATCTTGACAAACATGATACGATTACAATTAGTAAGTTTCAAGGAAATACTTTGACATTACGAGTATACGATATCATATCAATAATTCTTATTTCGACATTTATGTACTTAATTGACTATGTGATCTCGACATTTTTTATGGAAAAGTAATTTTTTTTGGCGATTTCGGCCGGTCGGATCAATCACACTACGTTTGTAGTTGGCACTAATGAGATTACAACCAAAATATGAAATAATGATCGCTATCCACACATCACTATTATTTGTTGGTCCCGCCACAGATAACGTAATTTATTGCCGCACAAATGGCGCGCATTATCACACAATTAACTGTTTTCTACAAACACTTCGGCAATGGCTCCCTGTGGTATGTCGCATTATTTTTTAGGGTTCTGCTTCCGTTGCTGTGTAGCGTGGGTGAACCCTATGCATCAAAACATAGGCATGATGAATGGCAAGTCAAATCGACATCTTTTTTCGAACTGTCAAAATTGTATACAGTGTGTTACCATGACCCAGGCTTTTACGAAAATGGGTAATAATACACATTACTGGAAATCGTTTTCGAGTATTAAGAGTTGACAAATATTTAAATTAACTGAACAATTATTTTAATTTCGTTCAAACGATCAATGTAACGCGTGTACTGCTTAGTTGTCAAACGTTGCGAGTGGCTGCGATCTGTCATTGTCAAGTGCCAATTAACGATTTATTTTGAAGTACATTGCTTCTCAATTAACTTTTCTTAGAAAGTTAATTACTTTTAAAATTAGGATTTTTAAACAAATAATGCACATGGTTTGGCTAAGAATTTGCATCTCAATCCTCGGTTCAAATAAAAGCCTGCATCATGTTAACACACTGTATATCTTCAAGGCAAGAGTGAATAGGTATCTCATAGGTAAACTCCACCGTAGACTGCATCATCACTTACCAGCAGGTATGCTCGTAGTCAAACGTCTACCTATTATGACAAAAAAAAATAAAAAAACTATACAGGCGCGAACCCAGGACATCGGTCAGGGGGGGGGGGGGCATTGACCTATGACATGATAGTATTTTATGCTTAATACAGCACCTAGGCACACCTAAGTCCAGTTTCAGGGGGGGGGGGCAAGAAACTATCGCCACGTGCTATGAAGTTTTATATGAAATACACAAAAGTGACGTCACGTTTCAATACTGTCAAATGACCTACTCTTTTAAATTCTTTCCAATTTATTAAATAGAAGTTCTCTACAAAAATTACTGCAATCTACATTTTAGTGATAATTTCTTCGTGTATTATTTGGTGCACAATGTGGAATATTTTATTTTAACTACAGTCATCATCACTATTGTAACAGTATCTGCAGACAAACTTATAATATCTTAAATTGATACATAATTTTGTAACTTCTAGGCGTATCCATATCTTTGTATTCATCCCTTGCTCTAAAACTAATAGAAATATAAATTAGGATGTTTTTTCCGTGATAATACAATACGAAAGCAATATTCACTAACCCTGTAGCTTATAAAATAGGTATCGCTCTACGGAACCCTCGTGTCTAACTAGAATGCCACCCACCAGCAAACTGAATTATTCGTAATGGCAAGTATTGCCATATGCGATCGTTGTAAACGCCCGTCATTACAACCAAATTGTCACAGCGTCAAACGACCAATGTACACAGTCATGTTCATAAATAAGAATACATTTGTTTCCTTATTGCGTTGGTACAAGGTGCATTATTGTATATGTATTTATGAATTCGACTGACAAAACAAAGTCTCTTTCGCTGTTTTGCTTCTGGCGGGAGAGGGTGAAGTCTCAAAGGAATGGGTTGACGTTTTGTGAATGCCAGTAATATAACGATACCGCAATAATGAAGGAGCTTTGATAAACATCTGTAATGTTATTAATTGACATTGATAACTAGGGGAGTTTTGGTAATTTATTTGACACAATTATACAAAAAACAAAAGAGGTCAGATGTCAGATATAAATATACGGAAAAACCTGTGGCCTATTTCACCATAATTACAAGTCTGACAATTGTACAATATCACTGTAACTGACGTAATAGGCCTTCGTAGGCTACGGCAACAGCTTACTATCGGACGGTCCATGTGCTTGTTTGCCACCAACATAAAATTATTACTAACAACGTTATTATATTGTTAATAAACTACTTTTTATTTTCCGAAACCCGTGGCATTGTCGCAAGGTTTAGTACAATTTTCATTAAATTCTTGATATGAGGTTCGGCTTGTCGGAATTTCGCTACAATTGTCGTGTTTTTTGTGACAATTGTAATTACGTAATTAGTCATTTACTGCTGATTTATTAAAGTTCCTGCACTACATTTTATGTTGGTGGCAAACAAACGCACGGCCCTTGCGATGGTCAGCAGTAATTGTAGCCTATAGACGTCCCCGATTGGAGAAACAGTAAATTTACAATTGTAGCACTTGTCAACGTTGTGAAATTGGAGCCTGGGCTGCTACCGCGAACACCGAAGTTCGCAAATTTCGGGGATTTTTCTCTTGTCACTCTAATGACACCTTCGTTGGAGTGACAAAGACAAATCCCCGCAATTGGCGAACTTCGGTGTTCGCGGTAGCAGCCCTGTTTTGATTCAGGAATTGTATAGTTAAGGCCCTGAGAAAAATCACGATCGTGTCAATTGTGTTACGAAAGTTAGTCATACAAACTATGTGGTATACTCTGTCCTACAACCTTCGGCAGTTGTAAAAGGGCGCATATTTAAAAGATATGGGTTCGTATTGTTGATCGATCATGCAGAATTTTAATTTGTCGCCCTTTTTCAGTCCCAAAATTTAACTTCGTAACATAAAAGTTTATGACGTTATATTTTGTTTTCATTACAACATACAACATCAGCTTATGATAGTCCACTGCTGGACGTAGGCCTCTCCTATTAACTATGCGTAGACGCATTAGGAGGTAAATGCCCATAATCGCCACGCTGGGCAAGCGGATTGGCGATCGCAGTAATGTGTCCACTATGATGACGCTGCTGCCAGTGCTGCCCATCATCAATATTTTGTTAAATAATGGTCAATGACACTTCAATCCCTTAGTCGACTCTTACGACACCCGCAGGAGGAGTTGGGGTGGTGACAAATGTATTCGTACTGCAATCACCACACGGCCGGTTTTCATCAAAGGCCTTTAATTCTGTACAGTTTCTTTTCAATCGACCCTCAGCATGTTTGTAGTATTTTTATGAAGAATTACTGGGCATGGCATTTCTTTGAGCGGTTTGACCGCGGTGGCAATATTATTACGCGATTTCCGTGGGTATCTCATATATATTTTTTAGGATATCTTAGTAGTTGTCAACTACGTCTACCAAGATATCCAGAAATTCATACATCTCACAAGGGATTCGTGTGATAAGGCTGCCACCAAAGTCATGGCGGTTGAAACGCTCGGAGAAATGCCCTTCTGGATGACCCGAAATTTTGCTCTTTTACTATATTTCGGTGGCCCCCAATGTATTTTTTTTATTTCAACATTCAATTCTACTCGTATTAAAGTCGCCCGTCTCAAACTGCTGCGCTAATAATAAAACGCATTATTATTTGCTTTTCCGTCGAGTAAACACTGCTCCCTAGCTCCAAGGATCCCACCCAGGAAGTCTCACTATATTTTGAACCCCATGTTTGCAGAAATGTACAACGCCTATAGTTTTTTGACTAGTTATTTATTTTATTTTGCAGGTAAAACAACAAAGTTTGTAGTAACTTTTTCATCACACTTGCTGTCTAAGCGCGCCATTGCTGGCATGCGTAGCGGGAGTAATAGAAATGTCAGTACGTCATAGAATAATATTTTGTCTTAAAACTATTTTTTTTGTCTGCAAGTGTGATGAAAAACATTGTATGCATCACGGTCGGTGAGCGGAATACTAACTCCAGTGATTAAAAGCCCTCCGCCTACGACGCCGGGCTTCTAACTCTCTCGTTACTAATTCCGTACTTACCTCCCTTGATGCACAATGTACTATTTTAATATTATAATCTAAGGTGTTTGTAACAAAAGTACAGGCACAGGTTAAATATTACGTATGACGTATGGCAAAAAAGTATGCCTAAATATTTTTGAACACCATGGCTACTCAAATATATCTGATGGCAACTGTACCGTCTACATATTTTTTATTTTTATTTATGGACATATACAGGGTATAATCGATAAGTGTTTGTAATGTAGGCCATAATTCCGTAAATATAACAGATATCAGAAAACTTTAACTGATATCGAAAGTACGTTACCCAGTAAGTAAAATTACATTACTATTTTTTTGTAAAGAAATGAAGTAATATTAAAAAACATACATTTAATATGACGACATACAGCCTTAAAGAATGACGGGTGTCGTAAGAGAAAAACTGTTAGAGATTTGTATGAAAAAAAAATTTCGTATTAAACTAGTCTTTCAATGAACGGTAAAACATACTAAATGTATGGAAGGGTTAGAAGTTAATATTTGGGATATATCTGATTTTATTTCAAAAAGTTATTAGTGTAATGTTACTCGTTGAGTAACGTACTTTCGATATCAATTAAAAGTTTTTTTAATATCTATCATATTTACGGATTTTGGCCTGTAAACACTTATCGATTACACCCTGTATTTACGCATTTGAAAAAGTGGCATGTCCGTTTTACTACTCGTAGGTACGAATTTACAACTGTGACAAAGAGGTAACACAACGTGGTTCGTAGTCCCATTGACACTAACTGCAAACATCAAAATAGCGCAGTTTAGTCTTCGGTCTCTATCGTTCTTGCTTATTCGAGAGATAGAGAGGGAAATAGCGTTTCGATTGTGTAGTCCCCTTGGGATTTGATTGTGAATGCACCCTAAATGATTGTATGCGCTGTATTTTTTAAATTAACTTTATTGGTATTTAATTACAATAATTGTTGACTTTTTTGTACAAACGCCGATTAGGTTAAGTTTGATTAATTAAATTAAAGCGTGGTTTGTTTTTTTTCACTCAGGTATTATTAGTTATATTATATATGACTAACTTTATATTCTTTGGTGAGTTCTGTCGTAGGTATACTGATGTTAAACACATAAAAAAATGCTAGAAAAAAGTAAAGCAAAAGTTTTAGTTAGTTTTTTCGAAGGGTTCGGAAATAATAAAAAAACGCTACTTTTATTACACCCTATATTAACGTTTCCTCCAATAATTTTATAGTTTTAAATTATTACTTACTAATTATTATGCACTAATCCCTTTCTTTATAGCCGTCTCCTAACTTAGCGAGGCACTGGTATGGCTTGTCCCTTTTCGTCATATCAATATGTCTGTGAACAGAATAAGGGGTAATAATAGGTACATCACATCACACACACGTTACATCATCAGCCTATGATAGTCCACTGCTGGACGTAGGCCTCTCCTATTAACTATGCGTATTGACGCATTAGGAGGTAAATGCCCATAATCGCCAAGCTGGGCAAGCGGATTGGCGATCGCAGTAATGTGTCCGCTATGATGACGCTGCTGCCCATCATCAATCTTTATTAAAAAATGGTCAGTGACACTTCAATCCCTTAGTCGACTCTTACGACACCCGCAGGAGGAGTTGGGGTGGTGACAAATGTATTCTTACTGCCGTCACCACACGGCTTAAAATAGGTAAATACTTTCAATAATAGGTACATACTTTCGTTTAATTAATAAAGATTTCCAGAAATAAAAACTGCAATTCTTTGTTGACTGTCTATCATTAATATGGATTATACGATACAGTTGTTTAATAAAGCGCTAATATGTCAGCAATCAATAAGGGCATGGTTATAGTAGGGTTGGTATAAAATCGTCGGCGACAACCAAATCTCACTATAAAAACTATCACCATTCTTAGCGATGTCTTATGTCAGTAGGTACTGAGTCGGACGGAACAGAGATACGAGCTTTTGTTGCCGTCACGTTTTTACAAGTAAGCAAGTGTGAAAATGTACTCGTAGCCCGATAAACGATAATAAACGCCCACCAGAAGCCGCCTGAATGATCTCATAATTTCGGAAATCTGGTAATTTAAGAGAAAAAAAAAGTCTATTTATGTAGAAGTTTGAGAAAAAAACTTGTTTTTGGGACAAGTAAAGATGAAAGACTACAGTATTGACATGTCTACGAATGTGCCATCTCGATACGAAATTAAAGTTTTATAACGAATCGTGATGAAGTCCATGTGATGTAGAATTTTTCCAAAATCTAATCAACCACCCTATAGTACAATACACAAAATGAATCAGTTAGTTGAAATAATTTCTCGTAATCGAAAGCCGTTTAAAATAAACGAGATGCTGTTACTCGGTCCTTCGAGACTGCGCCAACAACCCCTTGCCCCGTGGAGATCATTATGAAATGTATGAATATGTGACTGTACGCCTGTTTTCCCCTCTTTAGCTCTTATAATAAGGGTTTTAAAACTCGCTAATCTATTTGTCTATCACATAAAAACATAATTTTCATAAATAGTCATGAATTTATTCCAGAGACAAAAAAAAAATATAAAAAAACTCGTTTTGTAAACAAACTTTTGTGTATAGTAAACTTTAATTCTATGTAATAAGTCCGTCCTAATATTGTTATTAGACGATTCTCTCGATACATATTTTTGCTGACTGTACATAACTTGACTGTTTGACTTGTTCATAACATAAGTAAAAAGTGCATGTATAAAACTGTCCTTATCATTATTATAAACCTAATAAGGCTTTTAATAAGTTTAAAGGATTTAATATAAACTGGCCAATTTATCTGCATCCCTTCGATGCCAATTCATGCATCGCTGCCCATAATCAATCTTTTATCAAATAATGGTCAGGTTAGTCGACTTTTACGACACCCGCAGGAGAAGTTGGAGTGGTGACATATGTTTTTTTTTTTTTTTATACCACGTCGGTGGCAAACAAGCATACGGCCCGCCTGATGGAAAGCAGTCACCGTAGCCTATGGGCGCTTGCAACCCCAGGGGTGTCACATGCGCGTTGCCGACCCAATAAGAACTTATACACTCCTCTTTTGAAGAACCCCATACTGTAGTCCAACGGGAAAACCTCGGCAGGGAGCTCATTCCACAGACGGACCGTCCGCGGGAGGAAGTTCCTCTGAAACCGCACGGTGCGCGACCATTTAGGTTGCAAGGTGTGAGGATGAGCGCCCAGTCGGTGGCGAGCGGTGCGATGATGAAAAGTGGACGTTGGCATCATGTCGAACAGTTCTTCAGAGCACAACCCATTGTACAGACGATAGAACACACATAAGGAGGCGAAGTCTCTCCTTAGACTTAAGGGTTCAATACCGCCTGTGAGTCTGGGATCGTCGACTATTCGGACAGCTCGTCTCTGAATCGAGTCAAAGGGTGCAAGCTGGTATACAGGTGCTCCTGCCCAGAGGTGACAGCAATACTCCATATGGGGTCTGACTTGCGACTTATATAACAGAAGTCTTTGCCCCGGAGTAAAGTATCCCCTCGCTTTATTGAGCACCCCGAGCTTATTGGATGCCAGCGTAGCTTTTCCCTCTAGGTGACATCGGAATTGGACGTCGTTGGAAATGTCGACTCCGAGGATCCCAATACTCCCTGACATGGTAAGAGCTGTGTCTTGGAACTTTGGAGCCACAGTAAATGGGGTTTTTTTAGCGGTAAACGCGCAAACTTATGTATTCTTACTGCCGTCACGCCCGTCACCACACGGCCTGATGTCGATGTAATATACAATTTTTCCAAAATCTACTCACCCTATTATAAAATACACCACTAACTGTGCCAGTTAGTTGAAATAATTTCGCGTAATCGAAAGCAGTTCAGAATAAACGAGAAGCTTTTATATTACATATACTCTATGAATCTAATTATAATTATTTATTCTAATTATTTCCCTAGCTACCTCGTCCGGATAAGTAAATACAAGTTACAGTATCTGTCTTATTTACCCGCGATTGTTTCTTTGGAAAACCAATCTCAAGTAAGTAAACGCCCTGCTACAACGATAACGAATAATAATTAGCCAATTATTCCATCCAAGAACAAACAACACATTTACAGCCAAGATTAACCCGTAATTATATCGCGCCATCATGTTCGACAGCCGAGTCTATAATTAAACGCGCTTGTCACAGTCGCAATAATACCGTATCTAAATTAACAACAATTAATATTCGGCGGAATGAACCTCCCAGCAAATTTAGTTCTACCCCATTCGCACTGCAAACCCAAAAAGGTATAAGCGCATTTCTATTCTGTCACACATACGTCCTTTTGAACATAACAGGCGCAGTACAAGGGTGGC
>JALPQI010007741.1:0-53874 GCA_025490895.1 Thaumatotibia leucotreta | reverse complement strand
TATTTATGTGGCTGGCGCATAATAAGATAATTATGTACAGTCACATACATAACTTTATCTACCTCCATATCATACATTTAGAATGCCAATTTACCTTTATTTACATTGATATCCACTAAGTAAAGTACCTCTAAATATAACTAATTATGCAAATCAGTTGAAATCACTCAATTTGTGTAAAAATATCCTACAATAAATATTTATCGAAAAAAAAAACAAAAACAATTTGACTTTATAACATTAATGTATTGACACCGATACTTTAATGTTAACATTATGATGCATTGTACTTTAATGTTAACATTATGATACAGGCACAGGCACCGGTTTCTTAATATAGGTTATTACATTACCGCTTCTGAATACATAATAGGGAAATTATGATATGGATGTAGATAAATGTATCTATATGCGTCTTATTCATGAGCATTATATTATTCTGAGCAATCTAGGCAATATATCATTGAAAAAAAAAGCTTGGCCCTATTCTTTTGAAAAAAAAGTGCTATATTGCGATTATACAGAAGTGTAAACCCTACTAAAGTAGCAATTGTTTATTTTTAAAGACATCCCAGTTTGAGCAGTTTGTGACAACAGAATTTGTGACTGCAGAGTACCTATTTTGGAAATACAGCACTACTTATGCAGGGGGTTGTAGCAAGAACTCTTGAACTCTGTTATTGAAGTCTTCAGCATAGCGCAGGTGGATATTGTGCTTGCCATCTGGGTACAAGTGAATTCTGAAAAAAAAAACAATACAAATTATTCTGACAATTTATTAATGTTGTATACAGAATGGCTCTGTGCTATCAGTTAGGAGTTAGATAAAGATGAACAAAAACATCTTCAAAATAATGGCTATGCTTCAATTATACTGTTATCTAATCACTACTCAGACTTTATGATGGCATATTCTTTTTAGACTTTTTATTACTTCATTATCTACCCAAACACAGCTGCATAACAGAGTTTATTGGTAGTATAATATCACAAAAACAACAAATTTTTAGTTACCTTGATCCTTTTATATGAGTATGTAAATGGGAAACATGCATATTGTCAACCATAGGATCTTTTTCGCCATAAAGTATCAAAGTTGGGGCAATAATATCCTTCAGTAGCTGAGAGCAAATGTCTCCATTCTTCGCTTTGAACAGGGCTGTCATGGCATCCACCCATTCAGCCCAATACTTGGCAAATAATTCTTCACCATATGCTTCTATCATAGGCTTCCTCATTCTCTCTGACCAAGTTTTGATGTCTCTGGTTTCTGTAATGCCAGACATATAATAATTGTATACAATATTAATTTTAGGTATTGTAATAAGTCTAATATTTAAAATGAAAGTTGAACATAAATTTATTATAAAAAATTCAAATTAAAATTAATACAGTTTGTATGAATAACTTTGTAACACAATGGTATGTTAATGGTTTTCATTAAGCCCTTAATTACAATTTTGAAAACAACCCACATAGGTTATTTACTGTTTAGGTTAGAAACTTACTCTTGTACAGCTCGAGTTCATGCGGCAGAATGAGTGAGTTGGTGCCCCACACCACCAGCTTTCGCACAGCTTCTGGGTACTTGGCCGCGTGGATCATGCTCACTATACCTCCATCACTCCAGCCAAGTAAGGAATATTTAGGGATTTTCAATGCCTGGAATATTATTTAAGGGTTTTGTGACAGGTGTTAATTTTTTTTAATACTGAAATTGGTTATGTATACTGAATCAAAATGTCTCATATGTACCTGATATTTGCTTGATTCACAATAATAAATTAATAGCTACAAAAAAAACTAAATTGTGTGTATCACGGTATACCTACTTTCATGAATTCATACGTATAGTCAGCATCTTTTTCATAAAAATCTACAGGGAATTGTCTGACTGGTGGCCTGCTTTTCCCATAGCCGGGCGGGTCCCAGGCAACGACCGTGAACTTTTCGCGGTTGAAGCCCTCCACTTGCGGTTTGAAGTCCGTCCAAATAGTGCCCAGGGCGCCTGGAGCCAGAAGTATAGTGTGTGGGCCATTGCCTACTATTAAATAATTTATATCCCAATTTCCCACTTTAACGGTGTCTTCCTACAAAACATAATAGATTACATTTTAATGAAATTAAAAATACCTAACTCCATTTAAGTAAACATAAGAAACTTACTTTAGGAACTATTGTTGATAGTTTGACGCTAGTAGTGATTTTGTGACTATTTAGTCGGATAAACGGACTTAGAAACCTGTTAAACTTTATTAACATTTTTAATTAAGTTGTGTTATTTAATTTTCACTCTTATCGCATTCACTTTGTTCAGCTGTAAACTTGAATGAAACTTCACTTTATTTGACTTGACATTGACAGTGACAATCTTATCACAGGAACGCTCCGTTACCATAATTTATAAATAGTAAAATCAATATTTAACGATCAACATTACTAAATTCTATGAAACTGCAATAAAAGTAAATCAATGATTTAATAGTAAACTTCGGTTTTTTGACGGTTTTCAGAACTCGCATGCGGCTAAAGTCCGGTCCCACTCGTGCGCGAGTTTAGCTTTTACGCGAGCAATCTGAAAATTCGATGCCACCCTCGCATTCGCGGCTTTGCGCATAAGACAGGCATGTACAGAATGCTCAGCCAAGTTGCCAATCGCTAACGCTTAGTAGCGTATCGTAGTTTTCCTTCTCTGTCACTCTTTCACATTAGTGCGACAAAGACAGTTAGCTGCCTTTCGTTTACGATTGACGATTAAACGTTAGCGATTGGCAACTTGTCTAAGCACCCAGGCGATCAATCCAAATGGGTCAGTGGGGAGAAATTTAAAACTAGAAATTTGATCTTAGGAACCACGGTTTATCCTTAAAAAGAGCACTTCCTGAGCATATGCATTGTATAAATATTTATCAAACGGGTTACACACGTAATTTAAGTCGATAATTGTTCGACATGTTTCGCTCCATTTAGAGGATCCTCATCATGGAGTAACCGCGACGAAACCCCGACGTGTACTGCGGGCTTGTGCTTTGCTAGAGCGGGCAGCGCTGCACGCTGGCGTGTGCGTGTGGACTGAGGGACCACTTATATTTTAATGGTGGTTGATATGATGGTGTTTGGTGAAAATTTAGTAGTAGTAGAGAATTATTTTGTAGAAAAATCCTGGAATTTGTAAAGAATTCACTAAAAAGTTATATAGCCAAACGTGTGGTCCCTCAGTTCACACACTGAACCTTACATTTCTGGGCAAGTGTTTAATATGCTGGCTTATTTTAATGTTATAGATTTAGTAAAAACATATTTAAACGCATTCGTAATGACCGAAACGTAATTTGGCAATGATTTTACACTAAAAAGTCTTCCTTTTTTGGTCCCTGAGGGACCACATATAATAACTAATAAATCGGTACATTCGTACAAAAAATAAATGCATTTTTCGTTGCAAACATTAGTAAAAATCGCAAGGAAGATTGTAAAAGTTAAAGGAAAGCACAACTATTAATCAATTTCGCCAAATTTATATTTGTTTGTGGTCCCTCAGTTCACACACTATGAGTTAATAAAATAATCAAAATCTCCTAAAATATAAACATTATTAAAAGGTTTGTCGTACTGAGGTTTAGTTAAAAAGCTTGACTACATAAATATATATTTTAACGTGGATTGATGGGGTACAATATAAAATAAATTGCTTTTTAGCATTTCCTTAGCAAAAGCGTTCATTAGGGTGACCACACAATGAAAAGCGTTTACAAACGTGACGTGCCTCATTTTTAAATTTGCTTACTAATATCAAATGGATCAAGGAAAAACTGCATACAGCCAACTACATTTTAGATTGTGCAAGCAAAATTACGAAATTAAAAATAAACTAAGTTTATGGTATCAGGTTTGGTGCGGTAAAACATGTAGCTCGAATATACTTGTCCTGCGTATGTTTAAAAAATAAAAAGTACATATTTATTCGAAATGAAAAGCACTAGGTGCCTTTCACCCCTTGCTCCCTAATACCCGTAATGTGTAAGCAATACTTTTCATGTGTAATAAAATCGCTACGGCTAGGGGCGAAAGGCACCTAGTGCTTTTCATTTCGAATAAATATGTACATAAAAATAGGCGTAGAGTAGAGTAAAACAGTACGTATTTTCATTATTCCCTAGAAGGTATTAATCCCGTCGAATCCGCGATTTAAGGAAAAATAACCACTTGTAAGCCACTTGCGCACCCGAACTTGAAATATTAGTGAGCGATCCCTCTGTTATCTCTTCACGCTTAAACCGCTAAACGGATTTAGATGAAATTTCATAAGGTCATAGGCATATACATATTATTTCTAAAGATTTAACGCAGAGGAAGTCGCGGGTAAAAGCTAGTAATACAATACAAGTAGGACAATTTGTCATGTAGGAAGTTATTTATAAAATGAGCATTTTAGGAAACGACAGGTTTGTGAATCGTTGTTTGTTAAATAGTTATTTCAGAAAAGTTGTTTAGCAAATGATGGTACCTAAACCTGACAAACCATACTATTAGAATATAATGCTGCTTAATGGGGGTACCCAACAGATCAATAACCGGGAAAATAGGAGTATAAATAACAAATCCATTGCAACACAATGCTAATTTGCAAATACAGCAATAACAAACCAAACACATCAATTCAAGTTAATTTGCCGCCTTTTTATTTTTTAAACATAATACGCAGGGCAAGTATATTCGAGCTACATGTTTTACCGCACCAAACCTGATACCATAAACTTAGTTTGTTTTTAATTTCGTAATTTTGCTTACAGAATCTAAAATGTAGTTGGCTGTATGCAGTTTTTCCTTGGTCCATTTGATATTAGTAAGCAAATTTAAAAAGTTGAATTTAAAAATGAGGCACGTCACGTTAGTAAACGCTTTTCATTGTGTGGTCACCCTAATGAACGCTTTGCTAAGGAAATGCTAAAAAGCAATTTATTTTATATTGTACGCCATCAATCCACGTTAAAATATATATTTATGTAGTCAAGCTTTTTAACTAAACCTCAGTACGACAAACCTTTTAATAATGTTTATATTTTAGGAGATTTTGATTATTTTATTAACTCATAGTGTGTGAACTGAGGGACCACAAACAAATATAAATTTGGCCAAATTGATTAATAGTTGTGCTTTCCTTTAACTTTTACAATCTTCCTTGCGATTTTTACTAATGTTTGCAACGAAAAATGCATTTATTTTTTGTACGAATATACCGATTTATTAGTTATTATATGTGGTCCCTCAGGGACCAAAAAAGGAAGACTTTTTAGTGTAAAATCATTGCCAAATTACGTTTCGGTCATTACGAATGCGTTTAAGTATGTTTTTACTAAATCTATAACATTAAAATAAGCCAACATATTAAACACTTGCCCAGAAGTGTAAGGTTCAGTGTGTGAACTGAGGGACCACACGTTTGGCTGTATAACTTTTTGGTGTATTCTTTACAAATTCCAGGATTTTTCTACAAAATAATTCTCTACTACTACTAAATTTTCACCAAACACCATCATACTAACCACCATTAAGATATAAGTGGTCCCTCAGTCCACACGCACACACGCTGGCGAGGGCGGCGAAGGGGGAGAACTACCCTCATTATCGCTTTTGTCCAAAAGCCGGGAATAAGGGCTCGTCTACAATAGCGTCCGATGCAATACCTAAAACCGTTTTCCAATCAGGCCTGCTACCGCGAACATCGAAGTTCGCAAATTTCGGGATTTTTTCTCTGTCACTCTAATGACGCCTTCGTTGGAGTGACAGAGATAAATCTCCGAAATTTACGAACTTCGGTGTTCGCGGTAGCAGGCCAGGTGGCACTGGCCACCACAATCACGATAGAATTCGGATGACGACCTATTTCGATGGCTGCCCGTATTTTCCGTGGCACGATAAACTTTTCTCTTGTAAGTAAGTACGGCCACCTTATCGAACCTAATATAGTGCGTCGAATCCGAATCCAATACGTGTTCCGTCACCGCAGAGCCGTGACGGAATCGTAACAGCCAGGGCTAGGGCTAGACAAAATTATATAATTCTCTTATAGTTTTTAATACAGATCCCATTTGGATTGATACATGCATGTGTAGGTATACATTTTAGTATAAGTATTAAGGGCGGTAAATAAGAAATTGTGAACGAGTGTGAAAGTAACTCGTGTGAAGTAAAAGCACAAGCTTTACTTCACACGAGTTCATAATTCTTGTACCGTCTGTGTACTCAATGTTTTTCATCACGCCTGTGAGGCAAAAAGTAAATAAAACAATATAATTTTCACGAAACTACTCAATTTAATTTCTCAAAATCAGGGATGACTTAAATTTATCATTTTTATAACAGAAATTCCGGCGCGGCGCGCCCGCCGCCCGCCCGCTTGGTGCGGCGGGCGCCGCGCTAGTAGCCCACCTAAGGAAGACCAAAAGTTGCCTATCGGGAGAAATAACTCGTGTATAAGCGAATTTTGGCATAGTTGTAGGGAATGGTGTTTTAAACCACGTACTAAAAGTACTGGTGGATAGGGGTGGAGCTAACGGGGGGAGGGGGGTGTAAAGGTCCTTATTTTTAATTTTTCGTAAATAACTCGTAAACCGTGGCTTGTAGCAAAATCTAGTACATAAGTAATCTACATAAAATTCTCTACAAAAAAGATATACGCATGTTTCCTCATGAAATAAGAAAGCAAGAAGATGGACACTAAAGAAATAAACACATTTATTTAAGTAGGTATGGCACATACAGAATGCTCGCGAGCATTCCAAAAGATTTTAATGCTCGATTCCTGATCATATTTAGAGTCTTTAATGTGATACAAAATTTCCTGGATTCGGCTTGGTTTCAGAGATAATCAACCTTTTTTTCAAAATAAGTTTTTCGACGTAACTCGTCATAAAACTTCTTTTTAATTACAATTCTACCACAACGTGTTTAAATATTACCACACCTTTTGCCTGGCAATCAAAAAATGGGAATAAAATTGACGAAATAACCTGTCCCTAAAAAAATTATTAAAATAAATAATTTTAACAAATTGTTGTTGTGATAAAAAGTACTAGAAATGTTAAAAAGTATGCAAAGTGTAAAAAAAAGAGAAAAAAAGAATTTTTTTTGGTGGTATTTCACATTAGGTCTCATAATCATTTTTGTTTATTTTGATATCTAGAATGCATACATAAGTTAAGTACATATTCTTATGCACTATACAATCTGAGGAAAACTACTAACTTGTCCTCTCTATTAACGGCGTATCATGCATATGTAACATCTAATTTAAGGTATGGCATACTATTTTGGGGAAATTCCAGTAATAAAGAAAATGTGTTCAGAGCTCAAAAGAAATGCCTCAGATCAATGTGTGGTATCCAGCAAAATGAAACCTGCAAACCAATTTTTACGAGCCTCAAAATTCTGACACTACCATGCTTATATATATACGAAATGGCCAATTTTGTAAACGAGAACCGCTACTTATTTAATAAATTTAAAAGTGTTCGACTTCAAAACAAAGTTAAGGCATTACAAACAGTGTCAAGTAATACTGCATTATTACAAAAAAGCATACTAGGAATGGCTCATAGAATATACAACAAGCTACCAACACATATAACAGCATGTAAAGATATTGACAACATTTTTAAAAGAAAATTGAAGGCCTTTTTGATAGAAAAAACTTATTACTCGATATCAGATTTTTTGACTGAACTATAAATTGCAATTTTTGACATTTTCTGACGTTTGTTTAAATACCTACATGTAAATATTGTATTGCTAATTTTAATTTTTTTGCATTGTTATTGTATACTATGTATTGAGAGTAGAATAATTAAATTGTATTTGTATGCCACCAGGCGCGACATAGTGACACAAATATCTCACCTGTACATTTCACCTTCCTTACCTATGTTGAACAAATAAAATCTTTGAATCTTTGAAAATCTTTTGAAATGCTCGCGCCCGGGCGCGCCCTGTATACTTATTTGTAAAAATAAAATTCCTAATTATCTTCTAAACCTAAAATATTCTCATAATCATCGTCAAAAGATTTTAACTATGCATTCTAGACATCAAAACAAACAAAAATTATTATCAGACCTAATGTCAAATACCACCAAAAAAAATTTTATTTCTCTTTTTTTTTAGACTTTTTGCATACTTTTAACATTTCCAGTACTTTTTATCATAACAACAGTTTGTTAAAATTATTTATTTTAATATTTTTTTCAGGGACAGGTTATTGCGTCAAGTTTATTCCCATTTTTTAATTGCCAGGCAAAAAGTGTGGTACTATTAAAACACATTGTGGTAGCATTGTAATCAAAAAGAAGTTTTATGACGAGTTACGTCGAAAAACTTATTTCGAAAAAAAGGTTGATTATCTCTGAAACCAAGCCGAATCCATGAAATTTTATATAACATTAAAGACTCTAAATATGGTCAGGAATTGAATTAAAATTAAAATCTTTTGGAATTGTCGCGAGCATTATGTATGTGCCATACCTACTTAAACAACTGTGTTTATTTCTTTAGTGTCCGTCTTCTTGCTTTCTAATCTCATGACACATTGATCCCAGAGGAAACATACTTAGATCTTTTTTGTAGAGAATTTTATGTAGATCACTTATGTACTAGAACGTTTTTTGATATAAGCCACAGTTTAAGAGTTATTTACGAAACATTAAAAATAAGGACCTTTACACCCCTCTCCCCCCGTTAGCTCCACCCCTAACCACCAGTACTTTTAGTATGTGGTTTAAAACACCATTCCCTACAACTATGCCAAAATTCGCTTATACACGAGTTTTTTCCTCTGAGTTTCCTTCGTTTGGTGTACTATAGTGCGACGTAATGTTGTATGAAAATCCTTGAATGCTCTAGGGCGTAATGACGCATCTACGGCGCGCATCGCCGCAGCGCATTGGCGCACTTACAGAACAGGTGTGATGAAAATTACATTACGACATGGATGACGTTTTTCGGCTTTCTCGCTAGGGTACCATACCAACATTACCAACCTACTTGATGTTATATCATGCAACTCGTGTATTAAAACTACGTCATTCTTGGAAGCAGAAGTTAAAATTTTTATTGATATTATAATTATAGAAAATGCGCTATGTGGAGGGTAGCAGCAAGAACTCTTGAACTCTGCGGTTAAAGTCTTCAGCATAGCGAAGGTGGACGTTGTGCTTGCCATCTGGGTACAAGTGTATTCTGAAAAAAGTTTTGTTATAGTAGATTAAAGATTATACACCAAGGGGATAAAGTACTGTTTTAAGTCACGGGCGCGACATTGAATCCTGAACGTACCGAAGGACATTACATTCTACTCCCGAGCGCAGCCAGGGAGTTATAGATTTAACTCCCGAGCGAAGCGAGGGAATTAAGACTGAGGCCTGAGTGCAGTGAGGGATTCAAGCCCCAAGACAAAAACAGTTTTATACCCGAGGTATATACTCTATTTTTCTCACCATATGCGAGACAATAGAAAACTGGCATAGTAATACTTCATCAACATCATATTAGCCGAAAGACGTCAGCTGATGACCTGGTGAAGGTCGCAGGAGTCCGCTGGATGCGGATGGCGGCAGGACCGATCATTGTGGAAATCCTTTGGGGAGGCCTATGTTCAGCAGTACCTAATACTTAGTAGATAATATTTATTGCAGCAAATTAATAGTGTTGAAATTAAATAACTTAAATGTTAAAGCTATAAAATGGATAGCGCAACTTGTTTCTGCCGGCATAGCCTACTTGATTAAACAAAAGTAAATGAAGATCGTGCGAATTTTAGTTCGCCGCGGCTTCGGTTTTTTAAAATCGAGATGGCCATGCCCTGTGCCGCACATTTTGCTTAACGAAATTAAACTTTATCGTCATACCAATAAAGTCAAATTACATTATCGCCCGGCGGGTGATAGTGAAATTTCATACAACATTATAACCCGGTTTTTGCCAAGGGATATAATGTCTTGCTTTTCGTGAGGTTTATATGACATATAATCCGGCTTTGACGAGCATGAGGTGTGAAAAAATAATTATAAAATTGCGTATAACCCAAGGTCGGTAATATACCTACTAGTACAGTCGCCATAAGATATATCGTAGCGTCTGGAGTGGTCAATCTCTGAATTATCTGATCACGTCAATAACGTTATGGCAATAAAGGCAATCTCAAGAGGCGTGTTCAGATGTTTTTGAGCGCTACAGACGGTACGATATATCTGATGGCAACTGTACATAAGGTATACTACATATTATCAGGTTATCTGGTACCTTGATCCTTTTATATGAGTGTGTAAATGAGACACATGGATATTATCAACCATGGGATCTTTTTCTCCATAAAGTATAAAAGTTGGGGCAGTTATATTTTTAAGTAGATGTGAGCAGATTTCTCCATTCTTGGCTTTAAAAACGGTCACCATGCCATCCAGCCATTCTTCCCAGTACTTGGCAAAAAGCTCTTCTCCGTATACTTCTACCATAGGCTTCCTCATTTTCTCAGACCATGTTTTGATGTCTTTGGTTTCTGTAATTTAAGATTAATATGTTTCAATGACATATAAAATAATAAGATAGGATTTATGTAGTACCTTACCTGGTAAATATGCTTACTCTTGTACCAATCAAGCTCATGGGGCAGGATGTGTGAGTTGGCTCCCCACACTACAAGTTTCTGCACTACCTCCGGGTACTTGGCCGCATGGATTAAACTCAATGTTCCTCCGTCACTCCACCCAAGTACAGAATATTTCGGGATTTTCAATGCCTAAAATACATTAATTTAGAGAATAAGCCAAAGAAGTTATTTTTAAATAATAAAATATTGGTAATCAGAAAGGTGTAATAGCAACAATAATATTATAATCAAGGTACAGATATATTTTATCCAAGGATAGTGAAAGATAATAAAACATTAATGTACCTATTACTGATTTTGAACAACTTTTAGTATGGGGTCAGTTGTGTAAACGTAAAAAAATAAGATTTCTCCATACATTGTCGTTGACCTATCCTTGACCATATCTATGGGATAAATACCTATTTTAGTTTTCATATTAGGCTCTATCATAAAAGATCCTCAAAATTATTTACTCAATTCCTGTTTTATTATTATGTATCACCATTTTGAAGTCGCCCTGTATACAATATACATGTACTGGCTTAGTTAGGTATTTATATACTTACTTTCATAAATTCATATGTGAAGTCAGCATCTCTTTCATATAAATTAGCTGGGAAATCTCTGACCGGCGGTCTGCTTTTCCCATAGCCGGGCGGATCCCAGGCCACAACCGTGAACTTTTCGCGGCAGAAGCCTTCCACTTGCGGTCTAAAGTCCGTCCATATAGTGCCTAACGCGCCTGGGACCAGGAGAACGGTGTGTGGCCCGTTGCCCACTATTAAATAATTTATATCCCATTTCCCGACTTTAATGATATTTTCCTACAAATGAATATACCTATAACAATTTAATTGCAACTGTATTAGTAACTTTGGTAGAAACCTATGATATTTACCTTGGGAACCGCTGTTGACTGTTTACAGTAGCTGCCAGCTGATTTATGACTGTTGAGTCGGATTATGGGACATAAGAACCTGTTAAGTTTATTTAACATTTCGAATTATTAATTCAAATCCTGCTTTTAATATTCAGTCTTATCGGAAGTAATACACTTGTTTATGAAAATGTATTTAGACTCTTATCAATCTTATCATTGTAAAAAAATATTACGTTCCGTTATTGCCCCGCAACAAGACAAACTGTATATACGATGGAAAATAATACGGAAGATGCATTTCAGATTCTGAAGATTAACTTATAAGTAAAAAGCTAAAATCCTATAAAACTGGGACTGTTGTGTTATTGAGATATTTTTTGTTTTGTATTTTAACTAAAAACGTTACATAAAGTTAGTGACGTCCGTGACGTCATACGTGTTTGACACAACACAATGTAAGATTGATTGAACGCTACCATGTCATTCGGGCATTCGTGGCCAGACCGGAATTGGAAACGCGCGATATTTGAAACTATCCACGTACGAATGTATAAAAGATTATGAGCGCAGTCACAAAGAAATTAAACCCCTTAAAAATTATAAGTCAATTATCAAAATTACTTAATTTGATGTGCCGTGTCGCATCGTTGGGTTATTGCACGAGTTTGGGCTAATTTCTGAACGGCGGGCATGCTTAGATTGCTTAGGCAATATATCTGAAATTATTTAGACCGCAGAGTACTTTTGGCTGTCACCGAAAGTCACTTTTGGAGTATTTTTGGCTGTCATCGCTAAACGAGTAGCAAATAAATGCATGTATTATAAGGATGTTAATGTATATGTATAATAGTTAAAATAAATAACGAAATTATAAATAACTAGTATTAAAATTATTTTTATTATTTAAGTAGTACATAAGACACTTCTAGCAATATTATCTAGCATTAAGCGAAAGCAATTACAACCATAATCTGGTTGACTTAAATTAAACTCGTGTTAATACCTTCAGATACACAACCTGAACATATGTGGTTGTCATTGTGACTCAATAACAAATGATACTACATCAAATAGTACACATTTATAATTTCATTTAGTATGGAATTGATGTATTGTCATACCAACTGTTACATAAAGTATAAATAAAATAATATGATAAGTGGACCTGCCTTGTTTTATTATAATGGAATACAAATTTTGTAAGTTTCTAGACACTGTTGTTGAAATGCAAACAATAAAAATGTTGAATGTAAACCCTGAACTTCAATCCTCAGATTACAATGAAAAATATGTTTGTAACAAACCACATTCAGTCGTCTCAATCATACAAATACATTTTGTATATATTTATATTACGATCTCAGTATATTTTATGTTTCAAGTGTATAAAAAATACTTATACGATTCTGCATTTGGTGAAATTGAGACATACTAGTTTTAAGATACATTAATACAGTAATTACATTACTAAATTTTGATTTGCGAATTAAGTTATTTTAATAAATTTAAAATGCTTGCCAAATAAGTTGCATGAGGGCCCATTTTTAGTTTAGAGGGCTAACATGATACTCAAAATTAACTGGCTCTTTATGAACAAACAATACTAGCAGACAATAATATCAGTCTGCTATTTGTGCTGTAATTGCCATCAAATATGTGAACCTAATTTTTATAGAAGTTGCGAACAATGTAAACAGAAAGTTCAAAGATATATCCATAACTTATCACAAATGTATAGTTTTCATGGTTCCGGATAGTCTATTGGTCAGAGTTGATTGAATAAATACATAGATTTAGCAGTATTGAATTATGTAGATTGGAAGTTAAACAGATTTTGTCACAGTGACAAACAGTAAATAAGTTCTTTATTGCTCAAAATAAATCAAAGCCACAAATTAAAATTCGCAACGCAGGCTTGGTCAGATAGGTACAGACATGATCAGACAGATTCTGAATACAACATTTTGTCGGGTATAGTGTAATACCGCGTATCTAACACATGTCAATAAGATTCTTATTTCAAACATACTTCTATGGACTAATCTTTATCTGCATGTGTTAGTTACTAGTTACGCGGTATTGCACTATCCCCGACGATTTGTTCACATTTTTCGCAACTTTTACAAAAATAAAGTTACCACCATTGTTTTGATATTTGATGGCAATCGCACAAAAACAAAAAAAATCCCTTGTAATGTCGTCACTTAGGCAGTACAGTGAGTTAGTCGAGCTCGCCAGCATTGCAGGCGTCCTGGTAGGACTTGCCGGCCGACTGCTCCGGGTCGAGCTTGATCATGTCGTCGATGCGCAGGATGGTGATGGCGGCCTCGGTGGCGAACTTGAGCGACTTCACCTTGGAGATGGCGGGCTCCAGCACGCCGGCCGCGAGGTTGTCGCGCAGGACCCCCTCGCCGAGGTCCAGGCCTACCCACTTGAGGTTCGCGTGCTCTACCTGATGATGATATAAGTTTTTAAGCTAACATGGTCATCACCCGATATTTCTACAAGTGTCGAAATATCGGTATACTCTTGGGTCATCTCATTCGTTTTTCGTCACGTTCCTAAATTTGTCCGATTCACCTTTCGTCACCCATTCTTTATTCGTCACGATCGTCGATGGTCTTTCTCATATTCGGTTAAATTTGTTGTTCATCTTTATCTTAATCCGTCTCGTTCTTAACTCGTCATAATTTTCTTTCGGCATGTTCGCTGTTAAATCTATGTTTTTCGTATATTTTCATAGTCTTAAGTCGGTACCAACTTAGAATATGACCAAATACGAAATGACAAAAAACGATTGAGTCAAAACAAGAAAAAGGTCAACAACTTATTATGGTCAAAGACGACAATGACTGCAGACTAACTTGACGAATGAAGAATGGGTGACGAAAGCAGAATCGGACAAATTTAGGAACGTGACGAAAAACGAATGAGACGACCCAAGAGTATACCGAAATATCGGTTGGTCAATTATAATTTACATGGTAAATATCCCGTTTTAAGTCATACTACGCTGATGTTAATTTTTAAATGGAGTGTTAACAAAATGGTGATTCTTGTATTACCGTTTTGTTGACACCGTCTATACTTCTGGACTAGATGCTTGAATGGAATTAGGTACCCCTATTTAAAAGTATTACTGCAATACCCTGAATATCTTTAAACAACTACTTTCTTGGTAAATGTTGTGTCATTTGTTGCGTCAACAGTACTTTTGAATCCCCTTCTGATTCCAATTTGATAATACGTATATAATCCTATCTTCTCGGAAATATCCCAAGTCATGTTGTTGTCACTACAAGCTTCATCTACCGATTCAGCGACCCCGGACGCGTGTGCCACCTACTATGACATGAGAAAAAAGATCAACTGTCAAATGATGATACCCTCTGCGTTTTATAAAGTTACAATTTACAATTTTGCTGTTTGCCTGTAACCGTTATAATGGCGGGACCAGATCCTGAATTCGATCGATTCATATTGCATTATTTAGTACTGAATTTGTACTATTTGGTACCTGTTGTAAAAAAATTTGTACCTCTTCTATTTCAAAGTTATATTCAATCAGTCTGGTCCCGCCATTATAACGTTATAATGGCGGAACCAGTCTTGAATTCTGTCCATATTCTGTCGATTCATATTGCATTATTTAGTACCGAATTTGTACTATTTGGTACCTCTTGTAAAAAAAATTGTACCTCCTCCATTTCAAAATTATACTTCAAACAGTCTTGTCCCGCCATTATAACGTTATAATGGCGGAACCAGGTCCTGAATTCGATCGATTCATATTGCATTATTTAGTACTGAATTTGTACTATTTGGTACCTGTTGTAAAAAAAATTGTACCTCTTCCATTTCAAAATTATACTTCAAATAGTCTGGTCCCGCCATTATAACGTTATAATGGCGGAACCAGGTCCTGAATTCTGTCCATATTTTGTCGATTCATATTGCATTATTTAGTACCGAATTTGTACTATTTGGTACCTCTTGTAAAAAAATTTGTACCTCTTTCATTTCAAAATTATATTTGAAATAGTCTGGTTCCGCCAGACCATTAGGACCATACTTTTTCTTAATAATTTTGAAATGGAAGAGGTACCAATTTTTTTACAAGAGGTACCAAATAGTACAAATTTGGTACTAAATAATGCAATATGAATCATCAGAATATGGACAGAATTCAGGACCTGGTTCCGCCATTATAACGTTATAATGGCGGGATCAGACTATTTGATGTATAATTTTGAAATGGAAGAGGTACAATTTTTTTTACAACAGGTACCAAATAGTACAAATTCAGAACTAAATAATGCAATATGAATCGATCGAATTCAGGACCTGGTTCCGCCATTATAACGTTATAATGGTGGGACCAGACTGTTTGAAGTATAATTTTAAAACGGAGGAGGTACTAATTTTTTTACAAGAGGTACCAAATAGTACAAATTCGGTACTAAATAATGCAATATGAATCGACAGAATATGGACAGAATTCAGGACTGGTTCCGCCATTATAACGTTATAATGGCGGGACCAGACTGATTGAATATAACTTTGAAATAGAAGAGGTACAAATTTTTTTACAACAGGTACCAAATAGTACAAATTCAGTACTAAATAATGCAATATAAATCGATCGAATTCAGGATGTGGTCCCGCCATTATAACGGTTACGTTTGCCTTTCTCTAGCCAATATGATTTTGCTGTTTGCCTCTCTTTCTAGCCAATATGTGTATGTGTTAGAGAAGCAAACAGCGAAATTGTAAAATGTAACTTTTTAGTACAGATGGTGCCTTTTTTAGGCTCTAGTGCGAGAAGTGAGTCATTTTACGTCAGGTCCAAAACTTCGAAGGGCCATCTGTACTAAAAAAACGTCGTACGAGCCACGTGCAAAAACCAAATCCGTAACTCGTGTCGATTTAAAACATCGCCACTCGTTTCGAATTTCATGTTTTCGCACTCTTGTCATAATGTACTATTGAAGCATTACATGAAAACATCTACTTTTTGTCGCTTACGTGTCTCTATGGTAGCTACGCTAATAAAATATGCTAGTTGGTAGGAAATACTGTCAATCTTAAAGCCTTGATATGTTATTATTATACTATAACTCGGCTTACTAATTTAATTTTTCAAAAGTATTGAAAAGACAGTGTCGCTTACGACATGTTTTCATGGAATGCCCTTGATTCAGCTACCCGGACGCGTGTGCCACCTACTATGAGATGAGAAAAAAGATCAACTGTCAAATAATGATACCCTCTGTATCAGGGTCGCGTTTTGTAAAGTTACAATTTACAATTTTACTGTTTGCCTCTCTCTCTAGCCACTATGTGCGTGCGTTAGAGAGGCAAACAGCGGAATTGTAAAATGTAACTTTATAAAAGGCGACCCAGGACACCAGTGTTACCTTGGTCTGCGAGGAGTTGTGGTATGCGCGCAGCTTGGCCACCAGGTCGGTGGCGTCGCGCGCCGCGTTCACGGCGAGAGTCTTCGGGATCACCAGCAGGGACTGCGCGAACGCGGCTATCGCCAGCTGCTCGCGGGAGCTCTGCCACAGGAAGACTGTGTTATGTGTGTGTTCATTCATTTCATTCATCAGCCTATCTCAGTCCAGCCGGACAAAGGCCGCTCCAATTAATTTTGCGTATAGACGCATTAGGTGCATTCCACGAGAAAGACTACTTTGTCAGGAACGTGAGGGCTATGACAGCTACCTTAGAAATACATGGAAAGCGCGAAAATTCTCTATAAATACCAACACCCAGTTATAAAATTAAGATATACCAAAAGTTGTATTCGTAACTTTCTATATATGTACGCGAAGAACGGCGTCACGTACCCGACATTCTCGTGGAATGCACCCATTTCATTAATCATTAACCTATCTCAGTCCACTGCCGGACAAAGGCCTCTCCAATTAACTATAGGTAGACGCATTAGGAGGTGGGTAAAAATTATTTTCGTTGTCGTATTTTGTGTCCCTAAAAAACGTGACGCAGTGGTGATTTTTGTATGAGCTGATGTTTTGTTTTCAATTTCTGATGTATGGATAAATCTAGAGTGAAAAAGAAATACAAGTGACACAACTAAAAGCGTGACAGAGTGGTACGAAACAAGACAACGAAAATAATTTTCACCCAGGTAAATGCCCATAATTACCACGCTGGGCAAGCGGATTGGGGATCGCAGTAATATGTCCACTATTATGACGCTGCTGGCCATTCATCAATTTTCTATCAAGACACGCTTAAGTTACTAGAGTTGATTCAAATATTATTGCGGTTTTCCTGGTATCAGATAGGCATTGACGATGACTGTACAAATTGCTTGTCTACTGTGGTATGTAAGACAAACACTCTGAATTGTCTCTCTCAAACAAGAGTGACATATTCTGGCTTTTTACTCTTGAGCGTGATGACATTAGTTGAATTTCCCCTTACCTACCACGCAAAGCGGACAGGCCTGGGTCCAACCGAGATTACAACAAAACTTAACGGAAAGAGTCGAGCACAGTCTAAATCTTCAATTGCGTGCAGCTGTCTCTTATCAATCTATCGACACGTTCGTTGGGTTGTTAGACACAGATTCGCGGCAAGCCCCCAGGTTTCACCATCACAAAACGTTTCGTCGACAGAGTACACATCTCGTGCAGTAGTCAGCGGTGACTCACCAGCGTGGTGGCGAAGTTCTCCAGGTAGATGGAGAGCGCGGCCTCGACGGCGCCGCCGCCGGGCACGAGGCGGCCGGACTCCAGCACGCGACGCACAAGTCTCGTGCAGTAGTCAGAGGTGACTCACCAGCGTGGTGGCGAAGTTCTCCAGGTAGATGGAGAGCGCGGCCTCGACGGCGCCGCCGCCGGGCACGAGGCGGCCGGACTCCAGCACGCGACGCACAAGTCTCGTGCAGTAGTCAGAGGTGACTCACCAGCGTGGTGGCGAAGTTCTCCAGGTAGATGGAGAGCGCGGCCTCGACGGCGCCGCCGCCGGGCACGAGGCGGCCGGACTCCAGCACGCGACGCACAAGTCTCGTGCAGTCAGCGGTGACTCACCAGCGTGGTGGCGAAGTTCTCCAGGTAGATGGAGAGCGCGGCCTCGACGGCGCCGCCGCCGGGCACGAGGCGGCCGGACTCCAGCACGCGACGCACAAGTCTCGTGCAGTAGTCAGAGGTGACTCACCAGCGTGGTGGCGAAGTTCTCCAGGTAGATGGAGAGCGCGGCCTCGACGGCGCCGCCGCCGGGCACGAGGCGGCCGGACTCCAGCACGCGGCGCACAAGTCTCGTGCAGTCAGAGGTGACTCACCAGCGTGGTGGCGAAGTTCTCCAGGTAGATGGAGAGCGCGGCCTCGACGGCGCCGCCGCCGGGCACGAGGCGGCCGGACTCCAGCACGCGACGGACGGCACAGAGGGCGTCGTGAGCGGAGCGCTCCATCTCGTCGCAGTAGGCGTCGGTGGGGCCGCGCAGGATGATGGACGCCGCCGTGCGCGCCGTGGGGCTGCAAAACAGAGCATCCACTTGTAATTAAACTCTGAATTAATGAAACGCGGCAGTAATTGACAACCCGCCGGCTTCCGTCCGATGACAAGTTTCTAATAGGCTTTATGAAGATTCTAGAATGGCACAGACCAAAAAACATGTAAAAAGATCTAGGTAATTAAGTACTGGTAAAGCCTGGAAACAAACAGGCATTCTTGATTTAAAGACACAAATAGATTATAAATGTAATGAAAAAATTGCTTTGAGACCAAACACTTGTGCATATTTTAACATCCAGAAGGCTTACGTTATGAATTATGATGGTCCCGTTTGTAACATTTGTCCGTCATTGTTGTCACCTTCTTGTTATATTTAAGAGCAAAAAGGAAGCATATTTATCACATTACCCTGAAAAACGCCGAACCGTCATAAGCTTCCAAATGTAACTAAGCGGGTCTGAATAAACACCGCTTCTGTTCGGCTTTCATTCATAATGGGACAGTATTCCCGCAAAACGGTTGATTCTGAGTGCACTTTACCAAAATGATTGGTTCGAAACCTAATAAAAGAAGATGAAATAGTTCTCGAAAGTGCAGTTACCCCTTGATAAGGATGAGCTGATCGTCGCAGATCTGTTCCTGTACAACTTCAGCCGCTTCTCCAATCATGCTAGGCTCAAACACCTCCTCACCTGTGAAATTAAAGAGAGAATATTAAAACACACTTAATACAAGTTTATGGTAATCCCAAAATAGTATTGCATGCGTAACACTGGCTTTAACGTCTTTGGTTGCAACTAACCATCCATATTAGTGAGCGAGGTAAGGAAAGTGGCTCCTGTGGCCTTAGCGATCCTCTTGAGGTCGGACTTCTTACACCGCCGCACGCCCATGGCTCCGGCCTCCACAAAGTACTTCAGGCAGAGGTCGTCAATACCGCCGCTGCACAGAATCACGTTCACGCCCGTGGCCAGGATCTTCTGGAGACGCTCCTTCGTGATGTCCAATTCGCGAGCACGAATAGCTTCCAGTTTCTCTGGGTCTGATACCAGTACCTAAAATGTCATTGTATTAGCATTGCTTGGAATGATTCCAAACAAGTTCATCATATAAAGAAACCTGTACAATAGGGTTAGTGCATGATTAACGCGACAGTATCTCGCGGCGACATAGACTATTCGTCCTTCTTTTATTAACATAGTAAAAGACGGAAAGTCTATTTCGCCGCATAGTATACACACTGTCGCTCCAATCATGTGCTAAGCCCATAGACCTGTAAGAATATCACTCGGATTTTAATTTTAATACATACATGAGCAAAAGTGTTGGGTCATTTATATGAACTTGTAAGGTTGTAAAAGAGGAGCTTACGAATGTCCCGATTTCGTAAATACCCCATTTACGAAATATTTTTTTTTTACAACAAAACAATATCTTTGGTTTCCTTGAATCATTGCAACAAGTTCTATATTGAAGTTGTTCTATACTGACCTGTACACCCATCTTCATTTTCGTCTTCTGCAGCGAAAAGTCCAAGCAAGCAATCTTAGCATTGAGGATCTTTTTAGGCATGGCCTGCGACGCCACAGTGCAATTCAGGGCGTAGCCTTTCACGAGCACGCTCTCCCGGGCGCTGCGGCCGTGGGCCTTCAGAATGTTCACGGCTTTGATGGGGTATGCGGCGTTGCCTTTCGGGTCTGTGATCTTGATGGCCTGTGCGGCATCTACCACTATTTCGGAGAAGAAATCTGCGTCACTGGTTTAGTGGTCAAGGGTTTAATTGAAATAACTAATTGTACTTTGCTTCATCAATTTTTTTTTATCTGACAATATTTATGCCGATTGAAGTGAAATTCTTTGGAAAGCAAAAGCTGAGGGTGAGATTTCGATTTCCACCCTAATTTATGATGAATTTGGCATTTTTTAGAAGTATCATATCATGTCATGATATGACTAAATGTTTCATACATACTTTTTTTAGTTTAAGAGATTTTATGGGTTTTGTTTATACAATCTCTAGTAAAGACTAAACTCTAAGATGCATTAAAACAGTTTGTCTTCAAATAATGATTTTGTGAGAATAAATAAAATCCCAGAGTCTTGGGTGTTTTTTAGCATTGTCTTCTTTCTAAGCCATCTTGAAATGTCTTTTTGCCAAAAATAAGTCAGCTAATGTGACAATAATATGTGTTTATCATAAAAATTCAAAGTGTAATTATTGAAAAAGGATACGCTCCAATTAGTTTTGAGGACATGGTGGTCTTGGCAGCATTGATGATGGAGGCGCGGCCAAGTGACTCCACAGTGACGGTGAGGTTGTCCTGAATGTATTTCACTGCCTCCTTACATGCCAGTCGGTAGCCTGAGATGATGCTAGTAGGATGGATTTTGTTCTTGACCAGTTCATCTGCATTCTGGTGGAAATCATATGACATGTAAGACTTGTTACAGTGCTTTAGGCATGGTACAATAAAAAGTTTAGTATTTTAAATAATTCTAAAGGAGTAATTTTCACTAAAACAGCTTGTTTGTATTATGGAAGGCTAGCTTATAAATGTATAATATAAAATAATTGAAATTTGTAATATACTAAGGCTAAGAAATTATCATTGTAACTAAAAATCCTAGCCATCTTTATTTGGCAAATACATACACAAAAAATATTAGATGGCTAGATTATATTTTCCAAAAAGTTTGATTCAACTAATAATTTTTATAGTGTCCACTGTCCATTGCCAATTATGGCAGGTTGATAGGAAAATTTTACCTTCAGCAGTTCAGCAGCAATAATAACAACTGAGGTAGTGCCATCCCCAACCTCTTCATCCTGTAGCTGGGCTAGCTCTACCAGCACTTTGGCTGCAGGATGCTCTACTTCCAACATCCTAGAAAATTAAATTTCGTCAATATAAGAAAAATTGCAATGGTCAATAATCTATATTATAGTCTGTTAAACCAACTCTGGCAGTATTAGTAGGAACAGATTGCTGTATGCATCTCTTTTTTTGAGTCATAACATTAGGGTAAGAAAGAGACAACAAGAAATGCCATTTAGCATTAAGTCTATTATTTGTACAATTATTGTGTCTTGTTTCATAAAGTAAAATAAAGTTCATACTTAAGAATAGTAGCACCATCATTGGTTACTGTCACATCTCCAATGTCGTCCACCAACATTTTGTCGAGCCCTACGGGGCCTAGTGAGCTCTTGACTATATTCGCTATCGCAGCCGCGGCATTCACTAAAAAAAAAGCATAAAGAGTTAAGATTTTTTTTCAATGTTTGAGTCAACAATCATATCATACACATTAAGACGCGAGATAGGAGTAGAATCAAATTAAGACGATAAACTAAGTCAGATGTCAGTCATTTTAATATTAGGACCAATTCCTAACTTTTTGTTACTATGGAATAGGTTATTTCTTTGTGTGCATTGAAAATGTATAGTAAGAAAGTAATATGTCAATTATCGTTATATTTTTCTGGCATTTTTAATGATAAGTTAACGTTTTCAAACATATAACACGAAAATGTAAGAGAAAACTTCAAAATTAAAACCATAATGAAGCATTGCATGTGATCTACCGGATACCTCATGTGGTGTAATTTTGCATAAATTTAACATTGTTCATTACCATTTTGTGTTCTGACTGGGGCTCCAGAGCTTCTGGTCCCGGCAACAGATAAAGGAGCGGCGATAGTAGACATTTTTATTGAAATTTAACACAAAATCCACTAAAACAATCCGCCCGTCACACAGTTCAATTCTGGAAGAGTAAGTGTTGCTGTGTTAAAAAAATACGGATGACACATGAGCTGTCGGTTGCCAGCGCAAAATTTAGTAAAGCCCTTTATAGACGTCCCCAATAATCATTTTCAATTTGCGAAACTTTACAATGCTGGCAATACACACTATACTCGCAAATATTTGTGGAGCGCCTATAGAAAAGGGTGTTCCAGGCTCCATAGGTCATTTTAGTATATTTTTTAGTACAGGTGGTGCCTTTTTTAGGCTCTAGTGCGAGAAGTGGGTCATTTTACGCCAGGTCCAAAACTTCGGAGGGCCACCTGTACTAAAAAACGTCGTACGAGACACGTGCAAAAACGAAATTCGTAGGTAACTCTCTAAAACACTCCCTATCGGTCGTGTTTTAAAACATCGCCACTCGTTTCGAGTTTCATGTTTTTCGCACTTGTGTCGTAATGTACTATTTTAATCGCTCAAAGAAATGAAACTTGAATCAATTATTTCATACTCGAAAACCTTTAACCCATTGCTATCCTGATGGAAATTGTTATTACAGCCGTTTCCGAGATCCCCGAAATAAATGAATGTGATTTTAAGTAAAAATAGGTGTTGTAGGTGTAAATACTTAGGGTAATGTGTGTGTAGAACTTACGTTATTTTTTGTAAAAATACAAGATTATATTTATTTTCATTACACAATTTCAGAAAATAATGTCTTCAAAAATTCATTATATGAGCCAAAAGACATCCACTGTGCAAATTAAAACAAATAGTTTTTGGCTGCTGTGATAAAAAAAAGTAAGTGGTAGTGGTGTAGGTATTCAGTACTTCCCTGTGATCTAACAGTTACTGATACCGGTATTCAATTTCAGTAGATCTATGTGGTTGGTCGCAAAATCTCTATAAAATACTGTTAGTACCTTACCATCTATAAGTAACTATGTAGGTATACACCGATTTTCCTGGGTCCCGTACGTGGGTCGAACCCGTCTACCTAATCTTTACCCGGCAACAGGGTTATCTATCCCGCAGATCTTGCAATAATAGTCCCTTTATTCAGCGCGGCAAGAATTACGTAAGTTATCGCACTAAGTTGGTGGCCCGTCTCGGCACTTTCCGGTACGTGACCCGATCGCGTTTTACCCGACGTGACACATGAAAACGAATTCGATTTTTTTTGTGTACAATATTCAGCAAAGAATATAATACTCTAAATATTCAGCATTTACTATTATTACCATATACCATTTATGATTCTGATTTACAAAGTACTTATTTTGAGTTTAATGGCATTAGCGCAGTTTGCTAAGACTTCAATTACGACTGGAGCACTGGTGACATGGTAGCCCAGTATGCCAGTTACCTCTACATTCAAGATGAAACAAAATAATAATTCTATTAACAATGTTTCTAATATAGGTGATACGGTTAGGTAAGGGTGTTTATTCCTGATTACGATCAGATTATAGCGTTTTGTCGAGTATAATTTGACCGATAATTCGTATAAAGATACAACTAAATTCTATCGTTGAGGTAAAGTGGTCAAGTGCAGGGTTTCGTACTGACAATTTTTTTCTTATTGCCCGTCCGGCGGTTATATAGTCTGGCAAACCAACTTGTCAGTAACAAACTACATAAAATTCAAATTTTCAATAGCCTTACAACCCATCGCGCGTGCAGTCACCATGAAATATAGCGTAGGTGAAAAGATGCTCACAAATATCTGAGCAAGCCTGTATTGTCATGGCATTAGAGTGCATGGTTAGATATTTTTGAGCACCGGGACCGCTCTAATATACCTGATGGCAACTGTACCTATTTAAAATTAACTTCCTTTTTCTGTTGGTTTGTGTGACTATAATCCACGAGGATTATAAGATCAACCGTACAATTAAAACCGCAGAGCATCGTTTTACGTGTTATAAAATGTAGGTAGGTGTTCGTTATACTGCCTTATTTTGACATTCCCGACACGCCCTAGCGATCAACAATCCTAATAAAGCGATAGATGCCCGAGCGCGCCCGCGGCGGCGGATCAAGTCTCGCGGTAGTGTACACCGCAGCCCTACTATCGTAAACTTATAACTTCGTAAATTTCGAGGATTTGTCTCTATCACACTAATGAAGGCTTCGTTTGAGTGATAGAGACAAATCCTCGAAATTTTCGGATTTCGAAGTACGCGGTAAGGCCGCGGTAACAAGTAACAAGTAGGTAAGGTTTGCGTTAGCGTTTAGTCGATACGTAAAAGCAGTCGATTATGGATATTTACGTTCTAATGCGTCCATACGCGTGGTGGTTCGTTTTTCATACTACCTAATATATTTATTCAAATATGGGTGAATGGAGCATAGTTTTACAATGAAATCACTTAAATCGACAATCATTTTTATATTTGTTTGCGGCAAATTATGTTTCTGTAATATAAAGGGTCGAATAATAGCTTAAATTAGTACTTTATTTTAATAAAGATTTGTCAATATGTGGGTGAACGACGACAGTGTCATACACCAATCGTACGTGCGGCGTGTGCGTTGGAAAGCGACGTTGCCAGTTAGCTGAAAATGCTACGTTGCCGCTCTGCCCTAACGCATTTCGCATGTTATTTATTTTTCAACAATATCAAACGCAAGCGTTGCTAATGTTGCCATATAGGCCATATCCCCACGCAAAAGCTGAACGAAAGACCTTTTATTATAGAAATTATACCTATACATACTAGTTACATTTAATGTTTTTATAATAGATGTGCGTACTAAATGATAGTCTCGTGGAACTGAACGTAAAACCTATTTGGCAAGGCAACACTAAATTCAAACGTCAGTCTGATTCTAAATCACCGGCAGTACTTTATCGTTTTACCATTTGTATATACCTACAAATTCGAATTGACGCTAAATTGCCTACGATTGTTTGAAATATCTCATAGCGTGCAGTGATTTATATGAGGATTTATTATACATTTGTATATTATGTAGCCACAAACGTCCCGGAAAGGCTATAAAAAAAACCACCGATACTCGGGCCTGAAAAAAACTTGTAAGCGAAGCCTTGGAGAAATGATACTACAAGTATATTACGGAGAAATCAAAAGGTAAGTTCTGTAGAGGCTGACTTGCTGGATATCTTTCCTCCCCGTATTCAAACAGTTATTTTTTATTATATATTTCCACTATTATTATAACAAAAATGTTTCGGTGTTTATTGTTTTCGCAACAACTGCTCATCGGATTGGAATAAGGAAACTTGACATGTAGATAAATAGTAATATATATTATATTATAAGAATAATATTTTTTTTTACATAAATACCGGAAACGTTAGTTTCCCGAGGGATGATGAGTTCCAGGCCTTGAACTTTTAAAAATATAACCATTTTGTAGATACTCACTGAACCTGTTTTGAACCCAGGTCCCCTCCCTAACTTCGCAGTCAAGTTCACCACCACCTAACTAGACAAAGCTGAAATGTATTTTTTATTCCAGTAATCATCACACGCCATTTTAACGATGAGTATTCTGATTTCAGATCCAGGGCCAACTGCAGGTGTCACAATATGTGTAGATGCTTCAGGCTCACTTCCAAGCAACACACACAACGTCAAGCAATCTTACTATATCCATGTATAAAACCAGAAAAACGTAAAACAGAAATAATAAATAAAAATAATATGATATGACGTAAATAAAACACTGAATTAATAAATTGATCTGTTTTCTTTATCTATGTATTCCGCACGTGATTGGAATGGGAAGGAATCTAATAATTAAAGTGACTAGAAATATCTAATATAATTATATATTATCTACATATGAAAACTTATCTGACTGAAGTCATCGAATAGATTCCGTCCCAATCTGATTGGACACCTATTAGGTTAGGACATCCAGACCCGTTTTTTAGTATTATAGGCTATTTGAGATTGACCATGCAAAAAATACCGGAACTGGATGCCATAACATCACCTGAAAACGTTTTTGGTGAGTAAATATATAAGGCCACCAAAATTAAACTTAGGTTTGTAGTTCAGGGACCAATACCACAAAACTTTACAAGCATACAAATCTACAAAATTGACAATTATTTGTTTCGGAATTTATACAATTTTGTAGAATTATACGCTTGTAAAGTTTTGTGGGATAGGCCACAGGTTATTTATTTATTACTGAAAAAAATGTAATTATAGGTAAAGTATCATTAAAAAAAATAAAATGTCATGTAATGTAAAGTAACAAATATATTGAAATTACGAGATTTGAACCTTGGTCCTAATGAATGTGCGTCAGACGGTCATCCAACTAGCCTAATCCAAGTTCAATACACGTTCCGAAATAAGCAATCGGTTTCGTAAACGAATAAGGGTTTGAATGTGTGTGTGCATACTGCGCAGCCGCGGCAGCGTTTCGTATTTATTCAAATAAACTTATTTTGTAAATTAAACCTCACCTGAAATTTAGTTGGCCACATTAGAAACAGCAGTTTATTTGCGGCAAACATATTACTTATTAAAAATATTTCTATTATCATGCATAAAATATAAAAATACGTAGAATTCGCGCCACCTATGCACTATAACGCCATCTATTGGCGTTGTAGTGCCTAGCTGACCGTGACATTCCACCTTAAAGAGAGCTCCCCTCGGGAGTTCCCTGCGCTCAAAGTGTTAAAGCAAGCGCGCATCCAGGATTTCTTTCAGGGGGGGCGTTTTTTTTTGTCACACTTAGATATACCTAGAAATAACTTTATTACACATACACAAAAATCACATTACACAGAAACGAAAAATAATTATACTAATAAAAGCGTGTATTATACTACGAAATGGCCCCATCTCACCGCAGTATGTGTCTTACATACAGCGGTGTCCCCGTCATCAGAAGGTTTTTGGTACAGAATCCTAAAAAAATATTTCCGAGTTGGGATGCAGTGTACACAGGTCGGGCGATCATTGCCGCCGGGCGATTCGTTATCCCCTGATCCAGTGGCTCAAACTGCGGCCATGCAGCGCGCCTGTTACTCGCACCCAATATTATTGTGGCGCTGTAACAGCTGTTATGTAATATCGATGAGGAAATATGCGCAATATCAATTGATTCAGAATACCCAATAAGTTGGCTGTGTGGTGACGGCAGTAAGAATAGATTTGTCACCATCTCCTATGGGTGTCGTAGTCGATACTAAGGGATCGAAGTGTAACTGACCATTCTTTGATAGAAGATTGATGATGGGCAGCGTCATTATAGTGGACACATTACTGTATTTAATCACCAATCCGCTTGCCTAGCGTGGTGATTATGGGTATTCACATCCTAATGTGTCTATACGTGATATAATAGGAGAAGCCTACGTCCATCAGTGGACTGAGATAGGCTGATGATGTGTGATGTGATCCAATAAGTACTAATATATGAATGAACTATAGTTACCTACCTGGGGGCTTCTGTCCAGTAGTAGACGTCTAGGTATCGGCAGAGAATGATGATGAATGACAAACTAATAATTAAAGAAATAAATTTTAGACTATTAACTAATGTTACCATATTTTTTTGTAGTAGCAACATCAAATAAATTAAATACAAATCAGAAATGTATGAAAAATTTGGAATATTTTCTCCTAAATATAACCTACAAGTATGAAAACGGATCGCGATCCTGACTTGAAATAACACGAAAGTGGTATATAAATTATATTAATAAAAGTGACAATGATAAAATGGACTGCTCGAATATTAGATATTCAGGGTACCGTCACTTTAACTCAGAAAACAAAATAAAAGTATGTCAGCTTTAGGAAGGGGTGCTACAGCACAGCGTAGTGCTACGACCGTAGAAAGCAATGAGATATGTGATGTCGTACAAGATGTGTACGCACATAATTATTAGAGCTTACAAATAGTTTGGAGTCCGCAGCATCTCTTTTGTACTTATTTTTTTATTTATACGTATAGAGTGTATGATTTTTAACCGACTTCAAAGGAGGAGGTTCTCAATTTGACTGATTTATTTTATATGTATGTTACTTGATATCTCCGAGCATCGTGAAGCAATTTAAATTGTTAATTTTATTTCATTTATAATTTATTTATTCAGACATTAAATCGATGATGGTTATTAAATTTGGTGATTTCTCAAAGTTGCCTGAATAATTGTCAGTAAAACACATTACTTGAATATTGGGACGGAGCCCTGCGAACTATAACGACGACTTTTTAAGTGATCCGACGAAAGTGCTACGAACAAGTTGTCGCTACAAATTAGGATATTCTTACTACGCCGAGGGGCCGCACATAGTGTGCCACTAAGAGGGATAGACATAGTCACTTACTACTAAGAAGAAAGTGCCACACAGGCACTTAGTGACGTATTCAACGCATTTGTCTGGCACTTACATTTAGCATCTAATGCACACACACAAAAAATAGTGGCACAGTGATAAGGACGGACGATTATCGTTCCTTTTCACTTCCACTAGTAAAAAGTTTCATAAGACCATCCCTTTCGTTCTTGCTATTATTATAACGTTGTCAAATCCATATTAATCCTACATTCATGTACTACGCGCTACGGCGTAGCGCTACGACGTTACATCAATGAGTCGGGGAATGAAAAAGCTAAAATTGGCTGTGCTTAAATGTATAACGCCCCGGCCACGACATTGGTCTAAGGCTAACAGCGGCGAGCGAATCCATGAGTGGGAGCGGGATGCCGATATAGGTACGAGAGGGAGCACCATACGTTTTCCGCTAAGCCTGTCGCCTTAGACCGATGTCGTGGCCGCGGCGTAATGCAGTGTAGACTACGATTATTAGAAAGAACAATAAAATGACTCTTATATTTCATCATTATCATCATCATCACATCAGTCGAAAGACGTCCACTGCTGAACATAGGCCTCCCCCACAGATTCCCACAATTGCCGGTCCTGCGCCACCCGCATCCTCTTATGTTTGTTTTTAACGGATTCGCTAAAATAAGTACATAACGTGCTTATAAAGATTTTATAGTCGGTTCTCTAGTGTACAAAATTATGAATCTTCTATGAAACAATTTAACATCAACAATTTTGGTGCAGATTACCCTAATAAAATTCTAAGTGAGAGGAGAAAAGTTACATCGGAACATTAGGGTTGTAGTGTGGCCACGATAGAGCAAAACAAATGTGGTTTTTGCACGCAGGCGCGCTGGCGCCGCACGCACGCGCGCCGCGATCGCACGCGACGTCAGTCGCGCGCCGCCCGTCGCCGTGCTCGCACCGCTCGTGTCGCCGCCCCGCGCCGCCGCCACGCGCCCAATGGCGCCCCCACTCGCTCCTCGCTGGCGCGGGTAAGTCCTTATGTAACCACCCACCACACTTTAAGTCACCAACACCACGTACTCGAGCGCGGGTCCAGCGCGCAGCATCCCGAGGGCGTGGTACGCCGCCGCGCCGCGGCTGATAAGGATGCGGCCCACCCACTGTCAACAAACCCTTAGATTATATAAAACCCTGGTCCCACGAGCGACTAAACCGTGAAGTGCGGATGTCATCTCGAAGACGTGCCTATTGATTTTCGCGCGGGTCTGGACCGCGCCTGGAGACAATTAGACATGTTGTCGCAGTCTCCTTAGCATTCAGCTGCGGATGCTGCGCCGAGCGATCGGGCCCTTTCACACCGAGATGCCTTAATCGCCAATTATTCTTGTTGACTCACAAGTACCTGCTATTCAACCTGTTTTATTCCTGCTATTTACTTCCGGATACAGTTGATTCGCTTTTAGTTTATTATTTAGCAATGTGTTTCAAGTTTAGTCTCGACACAAAATCTATTCATAACTCTGTGACAAGTTTCTAGAAGGCTTATTAAGTGTTCTCGTATAACCGACTCAGTATGTCGTTCCCCGGCTGCTGCTGGCATCTCGACATTGATTAATTTTTATCGCATCTTTCCAGGAAATCCGTCCGAATAATAACGAGAAAGCTTATCTCATGGAAATAAGTGGGACGCTCAGCTTTTTTATGTTTTATTTATGAAATAACTTCTTTATAGAAAAACGATTTCCGGAAACTTACTGAGAACTTTTTGTTGATATATTTACAAAAGTACCTATATCTACTTAATACTTACATGAGGAAGATTTTATCGTTGAATATGTTGGTAGTTTGTAGGTAAGTAGGTAATTATTTCAAAATAGGAAAGACAGAATCCGGGAAATATTCTACTTTACTTGTTATCAGCGACCTGCTAAAACCATGCTCTTCTTTGCCAAATTACCACGCACATGCTTTGAAAGAATAGGAGTTACACAATTTAAACATATATTTGATTAATCTGGTACTTATGAAGAAACCTTACAATTCTCACAAAGTAAAGCAATACTTATACATAAAATTCTTCTATTATGTATACATTAGATAATAAATACGATTTCAATATTAGAAATTTAATATAAGCTAGATTTAGGTACCTAATGGAAATCTTATAATTGGATCTCTTGCACTCAGTAACATAAATGTGGCCAATATAATATTGTACACTTGGATACCCGAAATAATATTTTACACGTATATCCCCGACATAACTTACGAACCCGCTATCAAGTGAGACAATTCCTTATTATGTAGACAACAACCATATCGTTACTCAAGTATTCTGATATAAAAACACGATCTAATCAGTGTTTGAGAGCTACACGTCAGATTTAAGTTTAACATTCCTCTGTGTGCTTAGTGCTTCCATGTACGGCAACTAATTTTATCCTGGTTTAATAAGCAATAAAATATGGTTATTGCCGGACCTAAATATTAAAATCAGGTTAGGTTTGATAACTTATACAAACAACTGTTGCATCTATTTTACTGTAGCAGCCGTTAATTACAGTTTGGGTAAGTCCGTCCGGGGTAATTGCCCATAGCTGTTTTAGGTCAAATTAATCTACTCGTTCCAAATTACATTACGCTAAGAACCATTAGGGATTTACTACACTATAAAGATTTTTATTTACGCCACATATCCTTAGTGCTCTAAAATGCGTTCAAAAACCATAGGAAATGAACAGCATTTTTTTATTAAAATCAGTTGAACTATGGGATTTTATTTATCTGTGGTAGGTAAAATTTGTACTGAAAAGTTAACATTGTAGTTCTGATTTCTGTAAGGAAATGAGTTTAAATTTGGAACAGCTGTCAAAACTTAAGTGCCTCATTATTGTAGTATCCACAGATCCACAGATATCAAGAATATCGATATGAAATGTCAAATCAGTAGGTACGTCTTCTCAATATAAACCGCACGGCATTCGATCTCGAGTAATATCAGTGATCAGAATAGGGACTTCATTTGTCCTTTTCCGATTTAAAAAAACAAGCAATTTAAAGGAGGATTTAATTGCCGCCATTTTGTTTGTTAATATTTTGCTGTCATGAAAATGTATGTAATAGTACATTTCTCAAACATGCAATGAAATGTTGTAGTTACGTGCCTAAAAAGTGGCCGGGAAGTAGGTACCTCGTTGCCGGCCTAGGCCGGCAAGTGCCTCTTTTTTTTAATTTTCATTTGACATAGGGTTGTGACCTGGCATCTTGGCTTTTAGCCAATAATTATCTGTAAGTAATATTAGTATTAAAAAAATGATTGGCAAATTTTTGCAGTTATAATTAGGTATTTAAATGATATAATTTAAAATAAATGTACAATAACTACTCAAAATAATATTTAAAAAGCAGTATTATACGGCGCGATCCGTCTGCCCCGATCACCACATGCGATTAATTGGACCCAACCGACCGCGTCGTCTAATACCGCTTTTTAAAAGTAAACATTTCCAACTTTCAAACAGGTCAATATTAAAAAAAAAATGAGGTGTCGGTGTCGTATAAGACTTTTGTTGTGTTTCAAAGACTTAGTTTATGTAGTTGACTAATAATTTCTTAGAAAGAAGATACATTTTTTTGTTTCATTTCATTGCATGTTTGAGAAAAGCATTATACCATACCTCGGCCATGAAGTGACGGTGAGTGAGTAATGTACTATTACTATAGAGGACGGGAAACGAAGGGTTACAGGCCAAGTAGATATATCTGGCCGAATAGGAACTGAGGCCAGATAGGAATACGCGGCCTGTAACCCTGTTTCTCGCCGAGATTTGTATAGTGCTTTTCTCAAACTTGCCATGAAATAAAACTAACTGATTTCGCCGAACCATACTATTTAATTTGTAAATAAACCAATAGTACAGCATCGTACAACATTAAAAAAAACATTCGCGCCTAACTTTTTTTTAATCTGTTTGAGGTATCCTTTTACCTGCCTGGTGGTATAGACATAAGTTTTTAGGTTATTTTTTTTTCTGTGGCTGAATGTCAAGACATAGTGTCACAATTTGACGTTTCAAAACAAAAGACAGTTTGTTTGCAGTCCTAGGTGTGAAATAAATACATGAAATCTCTTTACATATCATCTTAGCATATGCCACCGGATACGTAGTATTTCCGGGTTTAATTTAAAGTAAGTAACATCAACATTCCGTAGCAAGTTTGAGAAAAGTACATTTTAGTTGGAAATGTGATTAATAGTCACTCGGCATATGCGTCGACAGTAAAATCAAATATTGGCGTAGGTACTTACAAAGATATACTATGTACAAGTGGAATTAGTTAAAATGCAGGTAATTTTGCAATGTCTTCTGAAACCATTTTAAAGTACTAATGTGTTTAGATAAAGTAGTGTAGTGTATGCAACCGTACGTAATTAGGCATTAAAACACTCGTGTGAACCTATTCTGGGGGAGGCCTATGTCCAGCAGTGGACGTCAATTGGCTGATGATGATGATGATGATGTGAACCTATTATGAAATTCGCTACGCTCGTTTCATAAAACACACTCATGTTTTGATGCCTCTCATTACGTACGGTTGCATTAACTACTATTTATTAATGTTTAGCTTGTTGCGTACCTATAAAAAAATTTTAACTGATTTATTTATTTAGCACAGAAAAATTTCATCACAACATTGTGAAATACCTAAACCTTAAATATAAATGTCAATTAAAAAAAACTTGTCCCAGGTTCGGCTGAGGAGGTACCTATGTAGAGTGCCCGAAGAGTGCTAATCTGCAAACGTATACAATAACACGATAATAAGTGACGTGGCTATAATAATGTATGGGAAAGATCATGTGACCTTTCCTACGAATCTGTCATTTTCATTTATTACTTATCGCTTATCGTATACGATTGCAGAATGATATCTTGGCTAGGCCTGCAGGACTGCTAGGTATGCTAAGTGTTTGCGCGGAATACTGGCCAATCCTCTGGTCACCCATTGCCTCTCCTCCATAAGGCGTTTGGATTTTTCCTTATAAATCTATAATAATGCCTATCACTTTTATGGTCTAAATGCATATTATTTTCTTGATATTTAGCCGCATGTTATTTTTTTTATAGAGCCCGTTATTATTACATTATATTGGTTTCGCGTCAGATTCTAACGATATTTGGTAGGTAGGTAGAGTTCCTTATTTCCTACACGATAAACCCAATTTCCTAGTATGTTTTTAACTGTGTGTAACTTTTTTCACTGAGTTACGAACATTGTAAATTTTTTCCGACTTCTGGAGAACACATCAAAATAAAAATTGATAAATCTTACAAAAATATATTACTGTAAGTTTTCCTTAAATATAAATATTAAAAATACTTTAACACTTAATCGGTTCTAAAGTTCTGTCACAAAAGTTTTGACGGCAACAAAGCTAACAGGTAACTCCATATATAGTATTTTTTTTAATTTATGATGATAGACGTACAATAAATTTTTGACGAAAGATATTATTTTGTTTCCACACTAAGCCTCGTAACATGTGAAAAGGTATGAAAAAAACACGTCAAAAACATGCGAACGGTGTACCAATTTTAGTCCCTATTTATTTCTTCTTTGTTTTCAATGGCTTTTTGTTAAATCATGATAGCATAGTCTATTACCTTCATTTTCAACTGGTTTTTAACGTTAAATGGCTACTTTACGTGATTTACCAAATGCCTTTACTCCGTGACAAATCTACGCGTTTTGACGCGGAATTGTAAAAACAAAATTTTCTAGATATGACCATCTGAAGTAGGAACTTCTTTAAAATCTATATTCCAGCTTTAAAATATGTACTATTATAGAGGTTACATAAAAACCAAACTATGTGATTCCAATACTTCTACAATATTGATTTTCCATCTGATTTGTGAAGCATGTTTTCATAAATTGCCCACGTGCTGACGACGGGCGAAAATCTCAAGTTTATAAGGAATGGCACAAAATGTAATATTAATTTCATAACAATTATATAGGTAACGCATTTTGATCACCATAAAATAAGCTTTCAAAACATGTTTACGTTTTTTGTATTTTGTTGCTTTTAACAATGTTTTATAAGATAAAATCTTTATGACAGAACTTAAGGACCGACTAAGTAATTTTAGTTACGAGAATAACAATGTTAGTATTTTAAAAAGGTATTTCTCAGTCATAAACAGAAAGTTATCATTTCCTAAACTTAATTTTCTATATTTTTATATACGAACAGAAAGTTCGATGCAGTGGCTACAGTAACAATCTTCATCAAGAACTAACAAACAAAATGTTGGATTTGAACACCTTAACTTGACTGGAAACCATTAACTTTAGAGCATGATCTTGACACATCTGTCAAACTATGTAAGAAATACCCTGAAAATATCATAAAAACCTCTCTTAAACAGCTAAGTGTAACAGTGTAAGCACTTTTACAAACAAAGTTTCAAATACATTTTCAATTAAGAGTATCTTAAATACTTAAGAAGATTCTAAAGTCTCTGAACATACCTACATTATACTCAGGTACGATTATTTAATCTGTAGAACAATAGGATACAATCACAATCAGGGGCATTGGCAGTTTCCGCCTTAGTAACTGATGAATTGGACATCTCATCTCATACATCACAAATCGCACGTGACCCGAAGCGCCGAGCCTGTTACATCATTCTCAACGAGTGCGCTAGAATATACTCTGAAACATGTTGAACAGCGGTGGTCGCTAAGCCGATAATACGAGTATGCTAATATTATCTGTAGATGCTTTTAATAAAAAAAAAGTCATAACCATCGCCATGCAATGCAACGTGGCAATGTGGCCAGCCTTCTTCGAACACCGTCCATTGGCGCCAAATTGGACGATATCTTTATTTTTGGGTAGCTTTAAGTTAAAATCGTCAAAGGTTCTCGTGTTTAAATTATAAATATTCAAGTATTTGTATGAAAAATTACACTATTTCAATATTTCTATCCAAATACCAAACGTTGTCCAGATTTTCTATCTTCGTGAGATAGAAAATTGTAATCTTAAATGGAACTTCTAATTTTTGTACAATATTTTGCGGCACCGGAGTAACAGACCGTACAGTTATTGGATTCCAAAGATTTTTACTTGTCAGATGTCCGACGAATCCGACAGTTTGCTGCCCTATTTACTGTATATTGCTCTCTAATCTAGCAGTTCCTTTTCATTTTCCTTGTGAAATATATCTAATGTACCTTTCGTTTGGTCGGCAATAAAAATATGTTAAGGGGAAATGGGAGCTGTGAGAGTTTATATGTAGAAAATAGGCATTTGAATAAACTATTGGTGTCGTTTCGGACGGCCTAGTACACCAATACACGAAGAATTGGTTTAGTAGAACCAGTAAAAAGCTATTAGGTCATATAGATATCATACAAACAACATAATTCCATAACGACTAAAGATTATGAACTTTACAACGGAACACGGAAATTTATTCTTAAAGTTATCACGAGTAATGTATGTAATAATGTTACTTATGTAGGTATTTAAATAACAACTAATTAAATTCTTATATGAATACTGGCTGGATAGACTCCTGAGTTCATGTATATCATAATCATAATGCTTATGGGTGACCCTTGGTTTCTTGTGCTTGCTAAATTAACACTTTCTTTGCGGCCGAGTGCTACGCGCTACGCTCGTAGCCGATCCCGCGATTTTTCCGCTTTGTAGCGAAAATGGACCTCCCACAGAGTACTCCCCTCGGGAGTTCCCCATGCTCAATGTGTTAAGCACCAAGCTTGTTAAATTATTAATGCTAAATTAATTAAATTTTATTTTTATTTTGACCCCACAAACATTATTCGTACATTGTGTATGTGTATTAAGGGCGGTAAATAAGAATTTTTGTACCGCCTGTGGCACACACAATGTTTTTCATTACACCTGTGAGGCAAAAAAAGTAAATAAAACAATATATTTTCACAAAACTACTCTAAAATGGTCTAAATCAAAAAATCAGGGAATTCTCAAAATCAGGGATGACATCTTGGCGCGGCGCGCGCCGCGCTAGTGTGACGTAATGTTGTAGGTGTGAAAATCCTTGACAGCCCTAGGGCGTAATGACGCATCTACGGCGCGCATCGCCGCAGCGCATTGGCGCACTTACCGAATAGGTGTGATGAAAAATAAAAATTGTAAGATAAGACAACAATCTGATATCCTCGAAATAAATAAATAAAATAACACATTACCATTAGGCATAGGCACAAACAAATAAGCAGCTTCCATTAATTATGATAATATTGATAGTATACATTATGAAAATAAGTTTTAAACAAACTTTCACTTGAAAGCGCGACTAATTAGTCTAATTACATACTATTGTTTCGATATTTTTAACGTCACTTTGAGGACCTAAAAATACGTATTAGCATATTCATCTACTAAGTTAAATTATTACAAATACAGATTATGATTTGATTTCAAAATAATTGTCTACCTGGCTAACTTTTCCACATTTTTTAATGGCAGAAAAAAACACGAATTTCCTAAAATTGCAATAAAAACCTACACTCCAGAAATCCTAGCAGAAACTTAACACTCAGTCCCTACGTGGAACACAACGACGAAATGATTGCTACAAATGGAACCCGTGTCGGGCTACAAGGTACCGATGTATCTACCAGCAATCTCGCTTATTGGATTGTTGCTATCTGCAGTCGATCGCCGCAGCTTGCACTTTCTTATTGCGATTGTATTGAACTCGAATCACCTCTGTATATCTCGTGCATTGGAAACTTAGTGTATTGGTGTAGGTGGTAGATGTGCATAAGTAATACTGTTTATTTTTTCTAACCGTGCCGTTCTCGGTAACGTTCTTCTGTTTCTATGAGATTTTTTTCGCTCAATAATCGTTATTCGATTATACAACTTGTTACACAAAATGTATATCGTAAAAATTACCCTTCTAAAATTTAAAAACTGTTATGGAGGATTTAACTGCCTGACTCACATAATGCAACACTAACACATAATAGTACATTACGACACAAGTGCGAAACATGAAATTCGAAACGAGTGGCGATGGTTTCAAACATGACCGACAGGGAGTGTTTTAAATCGACACGAGTTACGAAATTCGTTTTTGCACGTGTCTCGTACGACGTTTTTTTTGTGCTGATGGCCCTCCGAAGTTTTGGACCTGACGTAAAATGACACACTTCTCGCACTAGAGCCTAAAAAAGGCACCATCTGTACTAAAAAATACGTATTCACCTAGGCAGGCAAGTGCTGCAACCTTACAGGACTACACACCATTGCAATAGTTGAAAATAGTGAAATTTTAAATCACTTATACATATATGCACTGTTCAAATTGTTTACTCATACTACATGTGTTTTCATCGTGTACGCATTGCTGCCTATAAAGTTATTAATACAGTTCTTGAGTAATTGTGCAGAGTTCCTCCTTTGAACTAGGACAAACCGGGAAACCCGCACGGTAGTTCTAAAGCTACAGAGTTGCACTGTACAAGCATGTTGTTCGATTTGTTTTGCCGGGACGAGAACACAATTTCCTTAGACAGCCAGCACAATGGCGCCTTCTAAATGCACTTGGGTACTATCGTACGTGAGGTCACTATACATTGGTTATTGTGAGCCTGTGCCTTGGTGAGCAGTGGGGATACAGCCTGGTCTTATTGTAAGAAACATCATACTTATATTATGTTTATGGCCTTATATTGATATGATAATGTATGCACTTAGCCTAAACTCTCTGGTTCTTGTCTGTGGTCATGATAACTTTTTAAAGAGTACTGTCAGATTCTGGTTTTGGAGGGAGTAAGAAATAGGACTTTGGTAGTAATTATACTCAAGATAATTTATGTTAATTGTTATTAAACAAGAAAACCTACACTTCTTAGTTTGATTCCTATAGTTCAGAAGTGGAATAAAACAATTCACGTGTCAACTCGCTCGGAAATTCACCAGTTTGTGTAGTAAAGTAACTGAACCGATAATACGAAGATTACGAAGAAATATGAACAACAAATATGAATAACAGCAACGATAAAGATACTGATGAAGACAGCAGATCGCGATCAAGGAAACGAAAACGTGAACATCTTGTTATGTTCGTTTTCAAAGGTGTTCAAAACGCGACAAAGATTCCACAAGACGAAGTTATCGTGAAGGTAGTGCTCGTACGCCGTTTTTGCTTGAGCAGCGCACTGCTGATGATATTTCACCTCTACAACACGATGGCAATAGTGAGAATCTGCTAAATGAAAAAAGGCAAAGCAGATCTCGTGACCGCCGACAAAATTTGACCCTATGGTGAAGGAGCAAACAATTAACATATGGCTGCAAAAGGTTGGCAAATGTGCGAAACTTTATAACTGGGAGGATGACCAGATTATTCATTATTGTCTAACAAAGCTAGCAGGTGTAGCCCGCACATGGTATCAGGCTCTGCCCACTATGCTATTTTCTTGGTGTGAATGGAAACAGAAATTGATGAGTTCATTTCCAAATAGTGTGATTATTATGCTGAGCTACTGACTGAAATGCTGTCTAAAAGGATAAAATGCAATGAGTCTAGAGTTATATTACTATGAAAAAAAAATCAATTTACTGCCCTGATGTGAAGTTACAGTGATACATTAAAAGGTGGTATTGTATGGAACTTGATAAGTTACCATCTGAAGAGATGTAAGAAATCACTTTGATTTAGTTATTGGACAAGCATGGGTAAACATAGCGAGAGAAGGGAATTTACTGATAAAGATGAGTATTCTGTTCATATCTTTATTATTTTTATTTATTTATTATTTATTTAATAAGCGGGCAGGCAGTTAGAAAACTGATGTAGCCTGTATCCAGTGATCATTGTGACATATCTACATTTAAACAATATTTTTCTGGTATTTGTCCCCAGCCTGGTATTTGTGCCCAGCGTGGTGATTATGGGCATTTACCTCCTAATGCGTCTATACACATAGTTAATAGGAGAGGCCTACGTCCAGCAGTGGACTAACATAGGCTGATGATGATGATGATGATGATGATGATGATGATGATGATGATGATGATGATGATTTGTAATGTGATAATTAGATAACTAATGTAATACAACAATTATTGAGAACTGATATTTATATAAAATTAAAGAGGTATGTAACTAACTATGGGTAGGCCCCCCACAAGCTGGACCGATGACCTGGTGAAGGTCGCAGGAGTCCACTGGATGCGGGTGGCGCAGGACCGGTCATTGTGGCAATCTTTGGGGGAGGCCTATGTTCAGCAGTGGACATCTTTCGGCTGATATGATGATGATGATGTAACTAAAGTTCTGGGAATAAGCTATAAATATTATAAGTGTTCTTGTAATTTCAGATCTTGGCAGACTGTCTAGAGCAGGCCGTGAAGGCAGACTGTCTAGAGCAGGTCGTTGAGGCAGACTGTCTAGAGCAGGCCGTTGAGGCAGACTGTCTAGAGCAGGCCGTTGAGGCAGACTGTCTAGAGCAGGCCATGAGTGTTCAGGTAACTTCAGATCTTGGCAGACTGTCTAGAGCAGGCCGTTGAGGCAGACTGTCTAGAGCAGGCCGTTGAGGCAGACTGTCTAGAGCAGGCCGTTGAGGCAGACTGTCTAGAGCAGGCCGTTGAGGCAGACTGTCTAGAGCAGGCCATGAATGTTCAGGTAACTTCAGATCTTGGCAGACTGTCTAGAGCAGGCCGTTGAGGCAGACTGTCTAGAGCAGGCCATGAGTGTTCAGGTAACTTCAGATCTTGGCAGACTGTCTAGAGCAGGCCGTTGAGGCAGACTGTCTAGAGCAGGCCATGAGTGTTCAGATAATTTTAGATGTTGGCAGACTGTCTAGAGCAGGCCGTTGAGGCAGACTGTCTAGAGCAGGCCATGAGTGTTCAGATAATTTTTGATGTTGGCAGACTGTCTAGAGCAGGCCGTTGAGGCAGACTGTCTAGAGCAGGCCATGAGTGTTCAGATAATTTTTGATGTTGGCAGACTGTCTAGAGCAGGCCGTTGAGGCAGACTGTCTAGAGCAGGCCATGAGTGTTCAGATAATTTTTGATGTTGGCAGACTGTCTAGAGCAGGCCGTTGAGGCAGACTGTCTAGAGCAGGCCATGAGTGTTCAGATAATTTTAGATATTGTATTGGCAGACTGTCTAGAGTAGGCCGCTGAGGCAGACTGTCTAGAGCAGGCCATTAGTGTTCATATAATTTTAGATGTTGGCAGACTGTCTAGAGCAGGCCGTTGGGGCAGACTGTCTAGAGCAGGCCATGAGTGTTCAGATAATTTTAGATGTTGGCAGACTGTCTAGAGCAGGCCGTTGAGGCAGACTGTCTAGAGCAGTCCATTAGTGTTCAGATAATTTTAGATGTTGGCAGACTGTCTAGAGCAGGCCGTTGAGGCAGACTGTCTAGAGCAGGCCATGAGTGTTCAGATAATTTTAGATGTTGGCAGACTGTCTAGAGCAGGCCGTTGAGGCAGACTGTCTAGAGCAGGCCATGAGTGTTCAGATAATTTTAGATGTTGGCAGACTGTCTAGAGCAGGCCGTTGAGGCAGACTGTCTAGAGCAGGCCATGAGTGTTCAGATAATTTTAGATGTTGGCAGACTGTCTAGAGCAGGCCGTTGATGCAGACTGTCTAGAGCAGGCCATGAGTGTTCAGATAATTTTTAAAGATTTCAGATGATTTTTAATTTTTTTCAATCTTTTCTGCTTTGCCTTAAGGTTGACTGGTAGAGAATGCCTCATAGCATTAAGTTCGCCTTTTGTACATTAAGCTGTTCTTTTGTGCAATAAAGTCTAAATAAATAAATAAATAAATAATAACAGACTGACAGACTGTCTAGAGCAGGCTGTTGAGGCAGACTGTCTAGAGCAGGCCATGAGTGTTCAGATAATTTTAGATGTTGGCAGACTGTCTAGAGCAGGCCGTTGAGGCAGACTGTCTAGAGCAGGCCATGAGTGTTCAGGTAATTTCAGATCTTAGCAGACTGTCTAGAGCAGGCCGTTGGGGCAGACTGTCTACAGCAGGCCATGAGTGTTCAGGTATCTTCAGATCTTGGCAAACTGTCTAGAGCAGGCCCTTGGGGCAGACTTTCTGGAGCAGGCCATGAGTGTTTAGGTATTATCTCAGATCTTGGCAGACTATCTAAAGCAGGCTGTGATTAATAAATCATTTAAAAAAAATACATATGTATATATCAGATAAACATTATAAGTATTATAACAAAAAGTCATGATTATACACTCTTATTATTAAGTTTGCAGAAAGTTTCCAATGAGTGATATGACAAAATTGCAGAGATATTTTATAGCTTTTATTGTAGTTCAGTCTGATATTATAAATTATGATCTGTGAATAAATACTTAAGGTAAAAATAAAAACTTAATTAGAAATATTAAGGTAACTATTGTTAGTGACAATGATATTAATGATCTCAGGTTATAGCAAAGTGTGTACCACATGTTCTTTGTTAAAGTTTATTATATAAAAAATTGAGTCTCAGACTAATCAATTGCATAAATCATTACTGTTTGTGTTGTTAATAAAAGTAAAATGTTACTCCTTATTCTCAAGAAGTCTTTGTGATACTGATAACTGACGAACCAAATTTAAAGTTACTTGTTGTTGATTGCTTGGAAATTTTAAGTGTACTGGTATAAGTCTTATACTAAGATTATCTATGTTAGGACGAATCCATTATATTATGATCTGTGAATAAATACTTAAGGTAAAAATAAAAACTTAATTAGAAATATTAAGTTAACTATTGTTAGTGACGATGATATTAATGATCTCAGGTTATAGCAAAGTGTGTACCACATCACATGTTCTTTGTTAAAGTTTATTATATAAAAAAAAATTGAGTCTCAGACTAATCAATTGCATAAATCATTACATTCATTACTGTTTGTGTTGTTAATAAAAGTAAAATGTTACTCCTTATTCTCAAGAAGTCTTTGTGATACTGATAACTGACCAACCAAATTTAAAGTTACTTGTTGTTAATTGCTTGGAAATTTTAAGTGTACTAGTATAAGATTATCTATGTTTGGACGAATCCATTCCGGAATTCGTCACGCACTTTTGTATCTAACAGTACATGTAGTTAGTGAGAGGACTCACTAAAATTTTAATGGATGGCCGAGTTGTAAGAAACATCATACTTATATTATGTTTATGGCCTTATATTGATATGATAATGTATGCACTTAGCCTAAACTCTCTGGTTCTTGTCTGTGGTCATGATAACTTTTTAAAGAGTACTGTCAGATTCTGGTTTTGGAGGGAGTAAGAAATAGGACTTTGGTAGTAATTATACTCAAGATAATTTATGTTAATTGTTATTAAACAAGAAAACCTACACTTCTTAGTTTGATTCCTATATTATCGTGGAATGCACGGCTGCCGCGGCATGCACAATGTAGGCGAGATGGGTTAGACGGGGAATGTGTGTTATCTAAAGTGTACCGAACTAGCTCCTTTGCTGCAGGTGTGTCCTCAAACACGTACTGTTAAGTATGAACAACGTCGTGAATTGAACAAGAGAGTTTCCCAATATAAATTCTTTTACACACTCAAATAAAAGGAAGAGTTTCATAATTCAGCTTAGTGTTTGCACTTGCAGCTTCGGCAAGTTCAAATAAAATTGGTACCCACTGAAATTTGTGTTTTTTTATTAAATACGATAACATTTTGAGAATGCTATAATTGAGAGTCAATCTACCTGAGACTCAAAATATCCCTCCCATTTTAATTTGGTCCAGTTCTGACAATGGAATCCATGAGAAAACCAAATAAGTCATTCATAAAGATTTAAACATGGGCACGACTAATGGACGAAAAGTCAATTCACGCCAACCGATTTCAATAATCTAGAAGAAATCAGTTGATGTTGTTTTTTTTAGGGTTCCGTAGCTAAAATGGCAAAAACGGAACCCTTATTATAGTTTCGCCATGTCCGTCTGTCCGTCTGTCCTGTCCGTATGTCCGTCTGTGCGCAGCTATGCTCAGGGTTACCAGTCACAATTTTCAAAGTATACGAAATAAGACACTAAAATTATACAAAATCCAATAAAATTATACAAAACAAAGTTTTGTCCTTGGAGTGACAGAGATAGTAGTACGAAATTTATAATATTCTCTTTATGTATCCAATTATACAAGCGGATTCAGTATACATAGAGCAGCCAAATTATACAAAAATTGCATCCAATTATACGATCTGGCAGCCCTGGCTATGCTATTCTCTTATTCACACAGTCGACGCTGCGTTCGTCAACGAGCTCGACGTCGAGACAGCCTTGTCTAAAATCCTAGCTGTTTCATTTGACATTAGGAATCGAGGCTGTGAGCGAGGTTGTGGGCGAGTTCGTCGCTGTTTTTCGTTAGAGAATACGAAGTTCGTACATTAAACGTCAAACTCTCGACGCAGTGTAGTTCCAGCTCACGCCGCTTTCGACACCGAGCACTAGTGTCGTTTAAAGTACATTAGTGAATACCGTTTTTAGGCTCGACGCTCGACGCTGCCGCAGCGCTGACACAGCGCTGACAGCAAGGCGGTTTCCTTAGTGAATAACACTGTGGCATATCTCCGTGGCCGTTAGTACTAGAAATCTGCAATTTGGTACAGGTATAAATATATATATTAATCATGCCAACAAAGTGGTAGAATAAAAATTAGAACCCAAATTTTTTTCGGGTACCTCCCCAACTGGTGAAGTGGGGATGATTTTTTTTATTTCATGTAATTCTATAGTGTGGGGAATCATTGAATAGGTCTCTTAAAAAAATAAGGGTCTTAAAAGAAAATATTCTTCTAAAATCAATATTTTCGGAGATAATCGCTCCAGAAGAAAAAAAAAAGTGTCCCCTTTAAACTTTTTAAATGCGTACATCCAAAAATATGAAAAAAATCATACGAACGAACATAATCGGCCCAGCCGTTTTTGAAGAACTACGGAACCCTACACTGAGCATGGCCCGACATGCTCTTGGCCGGTTTTTTTTTAAATTTTCAATATGGTGATTATTCACGGTCAAGTTAAGTAAGTGAAAATAAAGGCAATATTCCATTACAAGAAATATTATTTCAAGACTGTCAAAAAAGTAATTTCAGAATCGCATGAATTGTAAGTACTTACTACGTTCCACGTTTCTGGTAGGATCGAGTGTATCGGGTCTTTTTACGAGGCCAGTATCTTGCGTCGTAAACTTGTCACGCGCCATCTTTAAACGCGGCTGTAAAAATGATATGAACATACCGACATTCGACAAAATGGTGCTTATGTTTAGGGCGCTTAAATCGTAACACTTTTGGAAATGTAAAAAATTCAAACGCATCTTTTGTTCATAACCAAAACTTGTTTAAATAGTACTACTAATAATGAGTGAAATAAAGAGGTCTGGTAACTTTACGCGATTATTTAAGACAAGTTTGTCGTTAAAACATAAACAGTTTACCGTCGTAACTTGTCATAAAACGGCTCTTTGATGCCAATTCTGGGTTAATATCTGAGCGTTTCAATCGCCTAATTTTGGTGATATCATTTTTGCCGAAGTTTCTTTTCGTTACTATGTGCTACTATGTCATTAAGGAGGCACGGTACCTTATACAATGATGAAATATAACATTGAGATGTTTAGAAACTTCGGCATAAATGATGCCACCAAAATTAGGCGGTTGTAACGCTCAGATATTCATCCTTCTACAGGAATGTGTTCTAGGTAACGATATCTTTGACGTCGACTGTAGGTACATACATTTTAACTGACATTCTGGAAATAATACAATTATTTTTTATATAGGTATAATAAATATACGAAAGAGAATTAAAAAACACTTTCACTATTTTTTTAACACACGTTTAAATTATGTAGGTACACTAAATATTACTTTAGATATTGCGAATTCAAGTTATGACTTTCAAAGTAAGTAAACAAACAATATATTTTAAATCTCATAATGTTAAAACAGTCGCTGCGCTCAGGATTATATATTATAACTAGCTGAAAAAACAAGAAAACAAAAAAAAATCCACAAACCTTAAAACTTGCATGATTTCATAATCAAACACGTTTGGGACACAATCTTAGTTTTATCACCAACATAAAACCTTAAACCTTCAGTTCACATACATTTTTAGTAAATATTATTAATACTAGCTTTTGCCCGCGGCTTCGCACGCGTAGATTTTGGACTTCTATGAAAAAAAATGTAAAAACCTAACCTGAACCTCCTTTGATAGTCGTTCGTTTCTATGTGGGGTCGCAGTTCTAACCTAACCCAAAACCTACTTTGATAGCCGTTCGTTTCTGTGTGGGATCGCAGTTCTTACCTTTCCTAAACCGAAGTAGAATCTTACCTTATTACATTTTCTGTCTGAAGTCTGTTTCATTGAACAGCATATTAGTATGACATAATTAAATACTCAATTGCAAATAAACTACACTAATTAAAATTAGCATCGCAGGCATCGTCATTTCCTGGGTGAATATCTAAGCGTTTCAACCGCCTCATTTTGGTAGCATATTTTGTTGTCGAAGTTTCTATTCGTTACAATGTGCTACTTTGTCATTTTAAGGAGGCACGATACCTTATACAAATGGCGAAGTATAATATTGAGACGTTTAGAAACTTCGGCAAAAATGATGCCACCAAAATTAGGCGGTTGAAATTCTCAGATATTCATCCTCCTACAAAACAATAATGGAATCCGCCACAGGCTTCGTCCTTTTCTCTTATGGTGGAATAGTCAAGCCAAAACATTTAACCGGTGATGAGTCAGTCAATCAGGACTCCCACCACAGTAACTCGATAAACCATAGAAACGATATCCATGATATTTTTTTTCTGGTTCACCCTTTCACCCCTTTCAGAGGTTGAATTCTCAAAAACCTAAAACACATCTTTATCTTTTTATGTTTAGGAATACTCCTGTAAAGTTTCGGATAAAATAGTTTAAATAATCAAGTTTTCCCATACAAACTCTGGACCCCCATCATTGCACCCCTTAGGGTGTGGATTTTGACTTGACTTAATTTTTTTTAAACCACCCCTACACCCTTAAAGGAACCTACGTGCTAAATTTGGAATCTCTAGAACCAGCAGTAAACATAAAATATTAACCTTTGTTTGTTTGTTTTTCGAAAATTTTAAATAAAGGATAATTATTTATGTTCTCATTTAATTTACAGAATACTCCTGCGAAGTTTCGGATAAAATAGTCCAACTAATCTTGTTTCGCCATACAAACTTTGGAGCTCCATTTCAACCCTTTTGAAAAATCACCTCACCTCCCTTTTGAAAAATCCTGGAATTACTTTTCTTAGATTTTATTCTAAATTAGTTTACGCAATATGAAATTTCTTAATCTAAACCTAAACTTTTTTTCATACAAACTTTCAACCCCATTTTTACCCCCTTAGGAGTATTTAAAATACTCGTACTATATAACATGGTAGAGGTATGTAGATAAGTACCTACTTCTTCATTAGCAACAACACTTCTATGACGTTTTGAATTAAATAGCCCAACGAATCTGGTTCCTCCTTACAAACTTTAACCTTCCATTTAACCCCCACAGGGAATGAATTTTCAAAAAACCTGAAACACGTGTTTACTTATTTATTGTTAAAAACATTCATGTGAAGTTTCGAATAAAATAGCCCAACTAATCTTATTTCCCCATACAAACTTTAACCCTCCATTTAACTCCCATAGGGAACGAATTTTCAAAAAACCTGAAACACGTGTTTACTTATTTATTTTTAAAAACATTCATACATGTGAAGTTTCGAATAAAATAGCCCAACTAATCTTATTTCCCCATACAAACTTTAACCCTCCATTTAACCCCATAGGGAATGAATTTTCAAAAAACCTGAAACACGTGTTTACTTATTTATTATTAAAAACATTCCTGTGAAGTTTCGAATAAAATAGCCCAACTAATATTATTTCCCCATACAAATTTTAACCCTCCATTCAACCTCCATAGCGAATGAATTAAAAAAAAAACCTGAAACACGTGTTTACTTATTTATTGTTAAAAACATTCATGTGAAGTTTCGAATAAAATAGCCCAATTAATCTTATTTCCCTATACAAACTTTAACCCTCCATTTAACCCCCATAGGGAATGAAGTTTCAAAAAACCTGAAACACGTGTTTACTTATTTATTGTTAAAAACATTCATGTGAAGTTTCGAATAAAATAGCCCAACTAATCTTATTTCCCCATACAAACTTTAACCCTCCATTTAACCCCCATAGTGAATGAATTTTCAAAAAACCTGAAACACGTGTTTACTTATTTATTGTTAAAAACATTCATGTGAAGTTTCGAACAAAATAGCCCAACTAATCTTATTTCCCCATACAAACTTTAACCCTCCATTTAACCCCTTTAAGGGAGGAATTTTCAAAAATTCATTCTTAGTGTGCCTCTAGACAATATAAAGACTCTAAATGCCAAGTTTGAACTCTCTAGGACCAGCGGTTTGGGCTGTGCGTTGATTTAAGTCAGTCAGTCAGGACATTATAATAATAATATATAATAAATATAAATATAATAAATATAAATATTGCCGTTTATATACATAGATAGATAGATTTATTAGTATTAATGTAAAAATATATCTGCGAAAGTGTTTCACGATATGCGTCAAAGACGTCAAATGCAATGTGTAGTCACATTAGTCACTTTTTTTTTCTACTGACGCACGATATACGTAGGAGTACATTCAAGGGCAAAAATATGTATACATTTTTTTACTTCGAACTAGAGCAAAAGGTCTAAAATTGTATATATATTTATACCCCTGACTGTACCTATTGCGCTTGTGTTTTGAGGTCGGTCCGTATATAGTCAAAGAGGCAGCCCATTTGTCAGCCCCTGCCCGCAGGCATAAAGTTAGTGCATTTTACTAGCGAGTCGGCTTTGCGTGTTGCTCGAAGACAGAATCTAACAGAACGATATTGGACTCCGACTTGAATTTATAGCTTGTGTAAAAAGATAATTTCGTTCAAACTTGCTGGAAATTACTATTTTAGTGCACTAATATTAATAACTGCACCGCATGCATCTTTTAATATTTGTAGTTACAAGACAAGCGTGGTATTTGTGGCCTGCTACCGTGAACACCAAAGTTCGTAAATTTCGGGAATTTGTCTCTATCAATCCTACGAAGGCAACATTAGAGTGACAGAGTAAAAGCCCCGAAAGTTGCGGATTTAGTAGTTCGCGGTAGGGCCGCAGTCCTCAAAAACGGCTCCAGCTATTTCGCTGTATGCATCATAGGTATGTCAGGGGCATATTCAGAGCTATACAATATATTATACAGCATATTGCTCTTTTCAAATATTTACCCCCCAGTTTATTTCGATGCCAAAATAGGAAGGAACAGTCAATCGGGTGAAGCAGGTTTATGGTACTATGTAAAAGTGATGTTGTCATTATGACTTAGATTGTAAGAAATCTGTTATTTGTACCTTTTTACATAACCATACAATAATAATGGGGTTTGAGATAAAATTTACATTATGTGTTAATGACAGAAACAATCGATCCGGCAATTGTTGAGGATATTCGTTTACCTGTGACCGCGCGGAGATGTATGAATACTTAAATACCTATTGATATATTAATTTTATGGAGTTTTGTGAAATTATCAATCTATCAATGCTAGCGGGAACAGCCTAAGTAGTAGGATGGATAATGTATGTGTTTGTGTGTGTGAGTGTACAGGGCGACGATGATATGGATATGTATGAGTTACATTATTATTAACATGATAAGTAGTACTTAAAACGATTCCTCGGTAATTTTGGATTTTAACACCTTTTTTGCCTAAGTGACATAACGACTTTTTCCACTACTCCACCTACCGACTTGTTTTTTCTTGAAACTTTACTGATACGAAACTGCGGTGACTCGTAATTGTGAAACCGTCCACAAACACCACGGAAACAGGAAATTAAACAAACTTTACTCGCTAGTTTACTTTGTGGGGCAGGTTTTTCTTTCGGTCTTCAAGTACCGAAAAACGACTTTGAATTATATGTTCAATTAATACTTATTCAGTTAGAAAACGTAATATTACTATACCGTTCAACAGTAGGGAACAAAAAAATGTAAACAAACCTAAAAAACTTCCATTATTTCATAATAAAACCCTTTAAAACACAATCTTGGTTTTATCACCAACTTAAAATCTTAAATTTTCAGTTCACGTAATTTTTTTGTTAAAATTATGAATTTTTATAAAAATATATCTGCGAACGTGTTTCACGATATGTGTCAAACACGTCAGATGAAAGTCAGCCATATTTGTTTCCATTTTGTTTGTTTTCTACTAACGAATGAAACAAATCAAATTATTTTATGATATATTTTGATTTGGGTTTTTAATATTAGTTTTATGTAATAAAGGAGGCCAGCGATGATGATGATTCATTTGAGATAAATATTTGTGAAGTTTTGCTATACAAATGGTTGATAACGTTTGTAAATTATATTTTAAGCTCAATACATTATATATTACCATGAGGGATACCTCGAGTTCCTCAAAAGCATTTCAAATTCGCAAATGACTTTGCAACTTCTATGCATAAATTTAACAGCAGCCGTGGGTGGCACATATATTTATGTATGTAGTACAAGTCGGTAATTAACACGCCTTCATTTGATGTTGATTTGAAAGTAGCTACAATTACCTAATAACGTTTAAGCCACGTGTGTTGTGTGGCATGTTTCGGAGAGCCTAGGTCTCCATTGACCCCACTGAGCCCGTGCTATATTGACTTGAAAATATATATTTTTTGAGACCCCCATTCTATTTAAGAGACCTATTCATCAATACCACTCACTGTAGAATTTCATAAAATAAATAACAAAATCATCTCCACCTTGCGTATGGGAATAGGAGAGTTACTTACACGAAAAACAAGTTTTTTATATTATTTATTCTACCACTTTGTCGGCGTAATGTCATGATTGTCAGCCTCTGTAGCCTAGTTGGTAGTGACCCTGCCTACGAAGCTGGAGGTTTCGGGTTCGAATCCCGGCGAGGGCATTCTTTGTGTATTTATTTATGTTGGTTCCTTGTTCGTGGCTGTGTATGTATCATTTATCATTTATTTATTTAAAATTAGCGCTAACAGATAAACCTTACACGCTAATCTGTGGACATTTACGTAGTGATAACATTTATATTTATATTCTTACTTCTACCATGCATTAAATTAAGGTACAAAAAAAAAAACAAACATACACACACATTAGTCGAATAAAATATAAGCAATGTCAAATAATATGTATAAGATCAAATAATAGGTATTAATGTATCTAAGTATCTATACGTATCTATCTATTATATATATCGTCGCTTGGTACCCACATCACAAGCCTTAATTGAGCTTACCGTGGACTAGGTTGATTTGTGTAAGATGTCCCAAGAGATATACCAAATTGCAAATTTCTATTCTGAATTGCCAGACTCAAGTGGCAGTGGGCTGGGCACATCGCCAGAAGATCAGATGGCCGATGGGGCCCGAAACTGCTGGACTGGCGACCACGTACCGGAAGACGCAGTGTGGGCAGACCTCCCACAAGATGGTCCGACGACCTGGTCAAGGTCGCGGGAACCCGCTGGAGGCAAGCAGCGCAGAACCGGTCATATTGGCGATCATTGGGGGAGGCATATGTCCAGCAGTGGACGTCTTTTGGCTGAAATGATGATGATGATGATGATGATTAGGTACTAATGGTCACTGAGCTAAGCAGTGGACGGACAGACAGACAGTAATAGCGAAACTATAAGGCTTCCTTGTTTACTACGGAACCCAAATAAGTCTATAAGTGGTAGACCGACTCCTTGCCAAGCTCAACATTAGAAATTGTCTCAGTAATAAATAAATAAAAATATTGGGACGTCTTACACAAATCGACCTAGGTTGATTTGTGTAAGATGTCCCAAGATATTTATTTATTTACATATAGAAACTTAAATACATAGACAGCCATCACAGCCATGACCAAGGCACAAACATTTGTGATAAATAAATACACAAAGAATGCCCTCGCCGCGCCGGGATTCGAACCCGGAACCTCCAGCTTCGATCGTAGGCAAGGTCACTACCAACTAGGCTACGGAGGCTGACAAAAGTAATAGTAAATAATAAATCGTTATATTTTTTGAAAAAATCGGGAAATTATATATTTTGAACGATAAAGACATATAAATTAGATTTTTCTCTATAATATAACTATTCAATTCTATTGTTTTTAAAATTTTCATTATTTACTTAGGTAGACAACAACTCTCGAGACCGATATAGTGATTAATATCATTGCAATTATAATGAAATTTACGCATAAGATTAAAAATGTACAGTACTTATGTGTAATATGACGGCAACAAGTAATTACTTTGTACGTAAGTACGACTTACGTTCAAACGTAAGTTGTTTAGTTTTGAATGTTAGGTACCCATAGTAAAAAAAATGTTTACCCGAACTCGTTGAAAGTTTGAAAGTCAGAAACTCGATTTCTCCAAAACTTGGTGTTAACGGTAATTTTTAATTACATCCACCGCTTTCCCGCTCGCAATTTCCAATTTTCAATTTCCCATACTCGAGAAACTTCTGGTCCATATTTATGCCCGTTCAAATTAGCCTAATAAGAAATTCCTTTTGCACTCGATAAGGCTTAGGTATTTCGATATTTAATCAGCAGATCGGCAGTTTTGGAGAATTAAGTAGGTATGTAGGTTAGGTACTTACATTATTATTTTCATTTTAATAGAATACAATATTTTTTTGTACTGAATGATATCGCAGGAGTCCGCTGGATGCGGGTGGCGCAGGACCGGTCATTGTGGCAATCTTTGGGGGAGGCCTATGTTCAGCAGTGGACGTCTTTCGGCTGATATGATGATGATGAATATTTTTTTATGGCGACTAAAGTGTTATACACATCGAATTGGGTGTTATGACGCGGATTTTCAGGGTTACTTAGCATGGTAATAGTCAAATTGTGGAAACAGTTTTGCAGGGAACTGTATTGCATATAAGTTTATTGTATGCTGTAATAATAATAAATAAATAAATAAAAATAGTCGTGAACCTATCAAGAAAAAAAACTACAAATACTCACAAGTTACACGTAGTGATAGTTATTTTTAATCGAGTTTTATCTAATTATTACCGTTTTTCTGCGTATCAGAAACATAAATCGAAAATAATGTCCACTTTTCATTACGTATCTCCAAAATAGTTTTGACTTTTAGCTAGTAAATATGACGAAATAACAGCTAGGATTATACAGACCATAACTCGCTTAAATGGCGTCTTTGATAATCTCTCATGGTTGGTTATACCGAAACCTGTGACAACCGCTGACATTTGTGTCGTGGAGCATGTGAACAGTGTGTACTAGGGTCGGTCACGGTCGGCAACGTTCACTAAAGAGAGCCAAGAAATGGCGAAAACAATCTCCTAATTACTATAAGTTAATTGAGCCTTAAAATTTTCTTTGCGGACGAGTGCTACGCGCTACGCTCGTAGCCGATCCCGTGATTTTTCCGCTTTGTAGCGAAAATAGACCTCCCATAGAGAGCTCCCTTCGGGAGTTCCCCGCGCTCAATGTGTTAATTGATTGTTAATTATGGGTGACCCCGTACATATATAACATCTCATGTAAACTGTTCGCTACTGACCATGAGACATTTATTTTTGAATAACCTAAAATACATTTCAGGTTTCAGTTTATTTCTGGCATCTGAGTGTATATAC